>VXBR01012070.1:442998-467850 GCA_013400215.1 Cisticola juncidis | reverse complement strand
ACAAACCAAAAAAACCCCACCAACCTGAAACCAACCCTAGGATGATTTATGATGTTTGGGTTTCATAGATTAAATTTTAGCCACTCTCTCGCTATTTACATTGTATAAAATTATATAAACTAAGGTAAATTCTATCATGCATACTCACCAGAAATATCAGGAAACTGTGCTAATTTCATAGAAGAGCCCATACTTTACTATTAACCTGCAACTTCACTGAACACTAAAAACAAAAACTGTAAAGAAACTAAACTCAGCATTTCATAGATTACAGATAGCACCTATACCAGAATATAATGCCCTGTCTACACTAAATATTGTGCGGTTGTTTTGCTTTAATATTATTATATTGTTTTGAAAAGGTGGAAGCTAAGGTAAGCTAGCTGTAGTTGCCAGTGCTAGAATTGTCACCTGCAGTATTGTGATACTTACTATAAATGAGCAGTACAGCATCATTTATGTGCTTAGTTCTTGCTCCATATTTATGTCACCATTATTCCAGTTCCTTCATTAACCTCCAATAAGAGACTTTATTTCAGTTTTGAAATACAGGCAGAGCTTTGATTCCAGCTGAATGAAAGAGATCCATTCTGATACTTGTCTCTCTGACATACCTGCAATAAGGCACACAATCCAGTGTTTAACCAAGAGTCTCATGTTCATGTGTCTGAGCAACTGGTGAAACTTCTGTCACAGAGGGAGAGAAAAAGAAAAAGAAAGCCTTTTCTCCTGTTAGTGTCACTATCCTACCTACCAGTATTTTGGGAAATCCTGTTTGCAGTAATGCTTCTCAGGCTCTGAGAGGGAAGATGTACTGACAAGGTTACACCTCTAATTAAGTAAATATAATTATGGGTTGGGGACTGTGATATCATTATGTTTTGGTTTTTTTGAATGATGAAATAAACAAATGGAACAGTGTATATATTATGATGCAAAATGCTGAATTTATTACTTATAAAAGTAGATTTTTAAATTTTGATCAAAACATAAGACTCGGGTTCTCCTTCCTCCTGACACTTTTTCTTTGCTCTGCCATGATGCCCTCCATGGGCTTCAGGGGAGCAGCCTGCCTGACCACTGCCTTCTCCATGGACAGCAGGGGAGTGAATCTCTGCTCCAGTGCCTGGACCACCTCCTCCCCCTCCTTCTTCTCTGATCATTCTGTCTGCAGGTTTATTTCTCACAAATATTGCCCTCATTCCCCTCTTTGCTGTGCAGCATTATTCCCTTTCTAAAACATGCTTTCCCCAAGGCATCACTGCTTTGGCTGTGGGGCTCAGACATGCCCCATGGTGGATCTGTCTGAGCCACAGGGACAGGTAGTGTCTGCACAGTGACCCCTGCAGACCCTGCAGCCACTGGCTGGGCACCTGCACCCATTATGTACTATATTATACAACAGACAATGTCATTAAAAGATGCAAATTGTAATTTTCAGATTTATGGCTTACAAATTCAAAATTCTAGTAAAGAAAATTTTAAATTTGGGTAAAGGAAAACTATTTATATTTGTTATTTCAAACAAAAAAAATAGCAGGGTGTTTCTTCCTTCTGTTTTTAAATTTTAAAAAATATTTATATTCTTGATTTGGTAATATCTTCAGCAAATTACTTTAATTGATCATATTATGTTAATTCTGATAAATAAGTTAAAAACTTAAAAACATATAAAAATTACACCAATGAAACATTTGGAAATTCCAGAATAGTAAAAAAACAAAATAGTAAAAAACAAAATATAAAAGTAGCAAAATCCCCATTCAAAAAAAAAACAGCTATAGATCTTTGTGTTCTATTTCTCTCTATGTTTATAATTATTTAAAGTCACATTCTGAACAAGTAGGTGGTAAGCCTCATTGGTGAAAATCATCAGAGGACAATACTCTTAGTGGAAAACAAAAAGAATGAAAACCAAATTCTAAAAAATCTGATACCTGAAACATGCAGAATTCATTTAAGATTATGAGATACATAAATAGTTCACAGAATATTTGAGTCCATGTTTTGATCTGGGCCATTGACACTAAAGATATAGCTTAGCCAACAGAGTTAACTTGCACCATGCCTTCACTTCTTGGGCATCTTTGGGGCAAGACAGAATACTGGCACAATTTAGGCTAGATTCTCAACTTTTGTAGTTGTTTATTACTGTAAGAAATCATAGCAAAACACTGAAGTTACAGAACATCCCATGGTTCAGCTGCATGTTCTTTCTCCCGGTAGGATACTAAGTGCCTGAAGTAATAAGTGTTGCCATAACATATCCTAAGTTCCTTGTGAAGCTTTTCTCTAAGTAATAGAAGACACCAAAGTCTGCAAGACTGAAGGCATTTTTCCCCATTATTGGCACAATACAAAGCAGCTTGGAAGAGAAACCAGAATGTGTTTGTCTCTTCTTTGAAAGTGAAAATCAGGCATTTATCATATCCTCAGAGCTGTGAAAATGCATCTTTTATGATAATCTTGTTTGTCATCTTCCTTTCATTTGTCGAGTATTCATTGTTATGTTCAAAAGCTGATCATACCTCTTCTTCTTCAGTTACTTGGTGTTTTTTAAGCTTATCACAAGCACAAAATAGAATACAGCAATAAAAAGGTGTTGTGTATTTGAAGGTAAATTGCATATTTAAGGTAAAAGTATTCTTGGTGTGGACTGATTCAAAGAAATAAACTGTGGAAGTGTGAAATAGAAATTACATACTGAACTAGTTTTAACACAGATGAAAGGGGGAAATATAGATGCAATGGTCAGGACTGTGGGATAAAGGCACCCTCCCTCACTACTGAGACAAACATTCATACAAGGACTCAGTGAAACAGATTGTTTCTTCCTTTACTTGACAAATGCTGGTTCACATCCTATATACTTACACTATAGATTTTATTTTAGTCAATGCAGCTAATGAGACATTTAATTAAAATGATTAGATGATTTTTCTTCTCATAAACATATTTGGCATTTATATTGCTACATATTGGATTTATTTCTCAATTGTAAAAAAGTCCCAGCAGATATGAGCCCTAATTACCTTAAAGTTTTACACAACAATTTGAAAGAAGCCCTTATTTACAGTGAAATTATGCATTGTCCACATAGAGAAGGTATATAGATCAGTAATATTTTTTAACATTAGGAATTATGTATTTCTTCTGCAGACTTTACAAGCCTGCCTATGACCAACTAATTTGATTTAATACACCATAAACAGGTCCTATTGTGCATTTGAATAATCTAATTTGTTAGAAAGGGAATGCAAAAGAACCTTTAACAGATTCACCTGCAATTCTGGAAAATTATAAATAATTAATAACTAGTTCTAGAGCTCAAAATTTCCAACTGAATTGAACAACATATTTAAAGGCTTTGAAAGCATATTTAATTTGATACTTCAGTGTTACGATGTGCACAGGCAATGTCAACAAATTGCAAGGATAAAACAATTCTTTTTCTTTTGAGTTACTAGTAAGGGTTTTTTTGCCTGAAAGATTATTTATGGGCCTACAAATATAAGGATATAACTTGAAAGGAAGGAATTTGTTTTATGTTTGCACATACACACCTGCATGTGTATGTATATTATATATATGCATATATATCCGTATGGTTGTGTTTGGGGTGTTGGTTTATTTGTTTTAATAATGCCATATGACAATAATAAATACAACTATTTTAAGGTTAAAACCAACTTATTTTGTGGAAAACTAACATTATAAATATGAATATATCTGATTTATTTATTTATCTGCTTTTCTTCTCCGAAAGAGTAATGAACTAAAGCTTTTTACAGGTAAAACAGCTAAAAAAGCAATTTGTTAAGCTTGATTTATTTATTTCTATTTTAAACAACACAGAAACTGTGCTTGGAGCACATTAAAACTCTGATAAAATCTAAAATAAAGATGATTTCTGTTTCTAGGTTGAAAAGTTACAATTCATGCTTTTATACTGCTTGATAAATGTTATCCTGAAGATGCTCAATATTTTTCTAAAGTTAGTTGTTCCAATAGTGCTCATTTTTGAAGAAATTTAGTTCAGGACTTGATTTGTTTAGCTTGTTTTCCTTACATGCATTTGTTTTTTATTCTTGCACCTTTTTTTTTTTTTTTTTTTTTTTTTTTTTATTCAGATCACTGTTTTCNTTTTTTTCTTTTATTGAAAGGATACACAGTGTAATTATTAAATAAACCTAAAAAAAATACAGTTTGTCCTTAAGAGTTGATCTGGACAAAGGTCAGGAAAGATATATTTGTATAAAATCAAATTGCCCCTTCCATTAATTCTTGCCCTTTCTGTTTCTGAACAGATCATAAAATGTAGTATCTGACTCTTCAGCATATGCTCACTAATGTACTGTTTCTTTTTAAACTTCTTTATGCTTACTTTCTTTATCTTTCTTAAACTTGATTTTAGTAATAAAAGTTTTCCACTATCATAGGCTCTCACTCTTCCTGCTCTGCAGTATCTGAACTCTGCTGTCAAATATGTATTGAACAATAAATACCACTTTCACTACCATTCATTATCTCTTGATCTGTGAAGAAATATTAGCTGTGACAGAACCTTTCAATCTGAGAATTCAGCTGAAGAGAAGATGTAGGGTGACTAGAGACAAGTGACATGTCTGAAAGACCACAGAAGGTAATAGCAATTGCATGTGGGGAAAACAAAATAAATTAGAATGTTGACACAAAGTAGAGTTGAGAAGCAAATTACTGGGAAAGAGAAGACTGACAATATAGGCCTAGCTTGAAATGAATGTAAGGACTTTTCTGAGGTGGTGTTTTATAAGAACAGCAATGGACAGCCTGGAGAATTGAAAGTGAAAAAAGAATTATTACAACCAGAAAGGATAAATAGATAGATAGACAGAATTAGAAGGGTAGGATGGAAAGAAATATTGAAATCCGATGTTGATGTTCCAAGTTTAAATATAAAAAGACCTGAAGGATGCAGGGAGACAATGCTTTGCAGATGGTTGCCAAGAAAATCGTTCTCAGTACTGATAAAAAAGAAATGGGAGAAATAGTTGTACAATAGCATTATCATTGTGTCAGCTTGTAAACAAAATAGCCAGGAAAAATGGCTTCAACAAAGGCAACCCCTCATAGAAACATTATTTTTTAAAGCAATTAATATTACTTTATCAGTGAAAAGGTTACCCACTTGGATAGTCCTGCTAAATTATAAAGATACAGATTAATAATAAACTCTCTAAATAAATGAAATAAAAATTAATGCATATTTGTATGATATTTTATCAAAGTGTTACAGTTTTTATCTGTAATGCTTTATTTTAATTCTGTACTTTATCACAGAGAAGATTTTATGCACAATATAAAATGAGATATATTCCTAGCTTTATTTTGGAGATGGTAATTCTGGTTCTAAACTAGTCATGGGTGAAAACGTATACAAGAGGCAAGAAGAACAACAAAAATATTAATTAAAATTTTGACTTTTTTCCAAAAGAAAAAAAGATATACAAAATATACAGATATTTTGTCTTTATAGTCTGAGATTTTATAAGCCTCATGATACAGTTTTTCTTCATCACTTCAGTTGTACTTGCTTTGATGCTGAATAAACTGCAGTTCCTAACTACTAGATCCCATAAATCTGCTGATAATTCATATAACCAGTAATGCACCATTTTCTTAAGAGGGAAACAAAGAGTGGTCCAGCTAAGTGGTTATTTGTCAGCCTGCCTGGATAACAGTATCTGACATGCTTTGTGCATACCAATAATCTGAATGTATTCTAAATAGTTAGACAAATGTCTTTTAATTCACAGGGATTTACTACTGTTTTATTCAAGTCCATTACTTGTTCAGTTCTGGTTTGAGGCATCTCAGAAATGCTTTCTGTGTGATTGTTTTGCAGTTATATTTTCTTGTAACTATCTGCTTTTTTTTTTTCTCAGCTTTAATGAAAATGCACAGTATACTAAACAATCTTACTTATGGGCTTGTAATTTTGTCTTCAATTTTTTCATTTCTGTGTCTGTCAAAGTTTGCTTTTTGCTTTGAGATGAATACTTTGAAATACTATTCATGCTGATATTTTTAGATTTTACTTGTGCTAAACAATGCCATATCCCTCAAGCAGTCTTATTAAGCTGAATAGCTTAGTAGGGTATTATTTTTTTCAGCACAAGCAGGAACAGCAGATTCTCAACTTAAATTGAATATACTAGGCAATGATGGAAAAGACTGAGATTGGGAAACACTGAGTTCTAATTTCTCAACACTGAAGACCACCAGTTATCAACTCTTCTCATCATGTATGCATTTTTAAGTTTCAGATTTTTTAATACTGTCGTGTGAGTAAAGTAAATAATATTATTGATATGTGTGAAAAGTGGAAATGCTATAGTGGAAATATGTTTATATATACTCTATATAATATATGTTATATAGTAAAATATGAATACATTGTAATTTATAAATTTTATCCCAATATAATAGTTTATATAAGATAATATAATCATATAGAATACTTAATATGCTTTACAGAAAATCTCATATATTTTTTTATTAAATTATACAATATGTAAATATTGAAGCCAGACTGGAATATTACGGCTGATTTAATGACCATTTTAAACCAGGGCAAATAGGAGGACTCTGGGAACTGCTGAGCAGTCAACCTCACCTCCATGCCCAGAAAGATCATAGGAGAAGTTGTCCTGGAAGGATATGTCAAGATGGAAGATAGGGAGGTGCTTAGATACAGCCCACACCTGTCTTCACTGAAAGCAGATTCTGCCTGCCTAATCCCGTGGCATTCTGTGGTGGAGTAAGTGCACCAGTGGACAAGGGGAGAGCTACAGATGTTGTCTACTTACTTTTATGGAAGCACTTCGATGAAATCTCCCACAACATTCTTACTTGTGCTTTGCAGAAGTATGGGTTTCATGACTGGATTCTTAGTTTGATAAGAATTTGGATGGATGGCCACACACAAAGAATTGCAGTTAATGGCTCAATGTCTAAATGTAAACCAATAGGTGCTGTCCCTGCTGTCAGTTCTGGGATCTGTATTTCTTGATATCTTCATTAATGACATAGATAATGGGATAGACTTCACCATCAGGAAGTCTGCAGATGACACAAATTTGAGCAATGCATCTGATTTGCTAGAGGAGAGGGATTCTACCCAGAGGATGTGTATAACCCCTCCTTGAGGAGTGGGCCTGTATGAAGCTTGTGAAGATCAAGGAGCCAAATTCAAGGTCCTACCCATGGGCCGTAGCAATCTGCAGCAGGAGCACAGAGTAGGGCACTAACTGATTCAAAGCAGCCTGCAGAGAAGAACCTGGGGGTGGATGAAATACTAGACATGATCCAGCAACGGATGGAACCGTGGATGGAACCCAGAAAGCCTGTCATATCCTGAGCTGCACAAAAAGTAGTTCAGCTAGGAAATTAAGGGACGTGATTCTCCCTGCTCTATTCCACTCTTAATCTACCTCACCTGGACTACAGCATCTGTCTCTAGGGTCCTGAACACAGGAAAGGCATGTACTTGTTAAAGAAGGCCCAGATGAGGGCCATAGAAATTATCAGGGGAGCTGGAACAGCTTTCCTAAACCGAAAGACTGAGTTAATTTCAGTCTGTAAAGCCAGTCTATAGGAGAGATGGAGAAAGGCTTTACCAAGGTTATATAGTGATAGTACAAGGGATAATGCTTTTAAACTGAAAGAAGATAGGTTTACATTAGGCAACAGGAAAAGCATTTTTGTGATGAGAATGGTGAGTGAGGTTGCCCAAAGAAATTGTCTACAGTCCCTCACTGAGTTTAGAGGGGGCTTTGAGCAACCTGTTCTATTGGAAGGTGTTCCTGCTCATGGAAGGGGGGAGCAACATGATTTTTATGTTTCAAGGCACAAGAAACTGAAAAACTGACTTCTAATATTGTGCAGAAACTAAAAGACTGGCTCCACCTTATGAGCAAGCAGAAGGCTTTAGAAAAACTCAGAAAAACCAGGGCCACTGTTCACTATCAGAGATTGATGAGAAATGGAGTTACTGGAGGAAAGAAAAGCAAAACAAGAGAAGTCCTGAAAGAGCTATAGACTGACCTCTTTCCTCTATGGAGTGCAAATTCATAGCACAGGATGTTCTCTGGTTTTCAGCAGCCTAAAGCACTGAAGAAGATCTCAAGTATCACTTAACACCATAAATGAAAGGGTGAGATTTATTCCCATTTCAATTACAGCTAGATAGACTACTTTGATTAACTTCAGTTGCCATCATGGTCTCATTACACACCTGTGACTCCTTTCTTGTGTGTATTTATTCTATTTGCTCAGTCATATGGCTCTTTGATAATTTTATTTCTGAAGTGGCTTACACACTTAGAGTTACCAAAGCAGGGCAGACACACTCTTTCCCTGGAAAGGTGCAGGAACACCTTTTTGCCTTTCCTGTCTCCACAGATCTAAAATGAAAGGCTAGAGTTACCCTATTCATCGTACTGTACTTTAAATAGAGTGTAAAGGGGTTGGACTACAGATAAAAGAGCAACTTTTTTTTCAATATTTTTGCAAGTGTTTTTTCTCACTTCTTAAAGTGCAAGAGAAGAATGCTGAGGACAAAAATGTATTTTTAATTTCCACTGTCCATAAAAGACAGTGAGTGAGTCTATAACTGTGGATGCAGAATGATATAAAAGTTCAACTGTACATGCTTTGGGTTGCCTGGCCATAAACTAACTCCAACTCAGGGCTGAAGAGTAGCACAGCCATGGTCTGATCAGGAACATTCACCACACAGATTGTCAGAGATCATAAGATTCCCCTAGCCATATAACCTCTTGTCTGCAGAAAATAATTATGAAGCTACTGTTTAAAAACAAACAAACAAAAAAACTAGAGATGAGAAGAAGAAAAGTGCCTCTCCCTCTCTACATTTTTATTGCTCAGTATTTCTATGCATTTTTAAGGACTGTCTTGTGCTTGTCCTCTTTAGGACAATAATTACCCATTCATAGAATCATAGAATCATAGAATCATAGAATCATAGAATCATAGAATCACAGAATCACAGAATCACAGAATCATAGAATAGCTTGGGTCAGAAGGTGAAGGAGTTTCTCCATGATGTTAGGGTTGGCGACAAAGTATCTCTATAAGCAAAGTATCTCTATAAGCAGGGGTAGTACGTGGTTTGTTGTGAGGGCTTTGCTTGTAGCTGCTAGGCACAGCTAAAGCAGGCCAGGGGAGCAGGAACTGAGCGAGGTTCTGAATACAGTACATTGATTATCTTTCTAAGTTGAATAGTCTGTGTTAGACCAACCAATCTAATACAAGATAACAACATTTTCATACAGCCAATAGAAATGTCCCATCACCTAAGGCAACCAGGAGGGTATTGTTTAATCAAGGGAGCTGGCCCTCAGCTTAGCAGAGGTGTATTGTTTAATCAAGGGAGCTGGCCCTCAGCTTAGCAGAGGTGTATTGTTTAATCAAGGGAGCTGGCCCTCAGCTTAGCAGAGGTGTATTGTTTAATCAAGGGAGCTGGCCCTCAGCTTAGCACATCGTTGCTCACTAGCTGATGTCTCTGTACCCCACACCCTAAATCTCAAAGCATGCTTTCATTTCTATCCTGCTTGCTGAACTCATACTCCCAGAATCTAAACCACCATATTTGCAAGGTCTTTCTACTTCATCTTGCCCAACAGGAAGGAACCTTAAAGATCACCAAACCACTTGCTGTAAGCAGGGACATTTTTCACTAGACAGGTTTCTCAGAACACCATCCCATCTGGCCTTGAACACTTCCAGGGGTGTGGCTGACACAACCTCTCTGGGAAATCTGTTTATGAGGTGACCACCCTCATTCTATAACAAGATTGTGTTATTTTTACACTGCCTACTGTCATTTTCCTATTGCCTTCTGCATCACCTGCTTGACTTCCAGCATTTGGCAATTGCTTGTTCCTGTGCCCATAGCAGGTCATCACCATCACTTAAAAAGTGACCAGCACTGATGGGCCTCATCACCTGCAAAAACATTTTTCTAGGAGACCTTACTCATGAATTCAATGAGCAGTCTGAAGTCTTCTCATGTCCAGAGCTGAGGTTTTGCTGGTATTTTTCCTTCTGTTGAGAGATTTTAAACCAAATTTCTTTGTGGATGCTGTGACCAAGGAGGCCGCCAGTTTCTGTGTCGCTTGAAGACAGATTCTGTTGACAAGGAGTAGACCAAGAAGGGGATCTTTCCTAGTCAGGTTCCTCAGGATCTGTTCCATAAAAATGTCATCCTGTCTTGTTAGGTACAACCCTGGCCTGGGTTGTACCAGTTCTGTGATGGTTTCAGTTAATTACTGGCAAGCTGAAGTCCCCTATAAGGACAGGGGGGCAGTTGACTTGAAATTGTCCCTTAGCTTCTCAAAGAATAATTGATGTCATCATGATGGCTGGGAGGTCTATAGCAGACTCCCATAGTGACATCTTCATTATTTGTTAGCCCCTTGATTCTCACCTAGGGGCTTCCAACTGTGCCATTGCCAGCTGCGAGCTCCATCATTCTAAACCCTTCTGATACATACAGTGCCACCCCTCTGCCTCTTCTGCCCTGCCTTTCACTCCTGAAGAGCCTGGAAACATCCAACAGGGCACTCCCACCAGATCCCACTTATACCAATGATGTCAAATCCCTGGGACTGAGCCAAAGCCTTGAGCTCCTGCTTTTTGTTCCTCATGCTTCCTGCACAAGTGTAGAAACATTTCAGGTGTGGTACATTATACCCAACACCTTATGAAGCAAATTGAGGGACTCTATTAGTGCTAGTTTCCTCAAGTTTTGGCACATCATCACACTGCTCTTTGCTGGTGAGCCTGGTTGTGTCCCTTTCAACCTTCTAAGTTAGTTTAGAGCTCTGTCAGCTAGCCCCACCAGCTCCTGTGATAGAATTCCTTTTTTCCCTCTGAGATAGGTGCTTCCTGTCAGGTGTCAGTAGAACAAGCATTGAGTTCTCCCATCACCAACAAACCCAAAAGTTTTCTGCTGACACCAGTGTTGAAGCCATGCATCAACCTGATGGATTGTCCTATTCTTATCAATATTATTTTTGGTTACAGAAGGATTGAGGAAATCACCTCTGCTCCTGATCCTTCTACCAATCTTCCTGGGGCCCTGAAGCCTCCTTTGATTTCTCTTGGACTTCTCTTTGTTATGTCATAATGACATAACAGTTTGAACACTAACAGATGTTCCAATTTGAACACTAACAGATACTAACAAGAGGGCCTTTCTAGACTGGAGAGTTTTCCCCTGGCAGACAGAAGACCTTCGTGTGAGTTGGGTCTGGTCTGCACACTGAGCAATCTATTCCTGTTATTACAACTACTCTTTTTTCCTTCTTAAAAGATGAGGTTGTGGTGCAGGCTAAAGGTGGTGTTGTTTTAGGAGGCCCTACTATGGCAGAAGGACCTTTGCCCATCTCATCCGTTCTCTGGCATTCCAGAGCATTTTACCTATTGTAGAAGACACCAGTCCTACAAGTCAAATTCTGAGAAGAAGAAGGAATCTTCTTCCTGGTGTGTGCAGGGGCATGCCCCCAGTCTTCATCTGTAACAAATCCTTGGCTAACCGTCCTTTGACTAATTAGGACTGGGTTCTGCAGGGTTCTGAGTCCATCTGCTTCTCCACTTTTATGGAGATTTGAGACTCACAAGACTCTTGAGACTGTAGCAACTCTAAAAATAATTGGTCTGTGTCTCACTCATTTGCTCAAACACTACTCAGACTGTCCATTTCTTCCTGTGGTTCCTTTGCCTGACAGCTTTTCAGCTCCCCAAACACAGCACAGCTTCTACAAGAACTGTTTGCTGGTCCCAGCCTTAGGAAGAGTCACTCTGTGGTGTGGAGAGCTCCATCTACCATAGGCAGGTCTGGCTGGCTGGAGGTTTTGGGCACAGCTGTTTCAGTGACCCTTGCAGCCACATGGGATTGAGCCTTAGGGTGTGTCAACACCATAAGTAAGGAAGATTAATCTGGTATGTCTTTAAGACTGGGGCTAAAAGGATCTCTTTGCTCTTCCTTACCAGCCAGTGAGTCTGTTGCTGCCTCTATTGGCTGCAATGGCCAGAGAGGAGCCCTTCCTGCTCATGCTGCCTGCACAAACTGCCCTGCAAACTGCCTTGCCACACTCACTGATGTGCCACACCCCTGTCTGCCCTGCTCCGGGTTGCTGACAATCCCTGGAGTCATTTAAATCATCCTCACCTGGTTGCCTGCCAAGGGCTCCAGATTGTGATGAGGCTCAGGGCTGCTGGACCAGTTCCTGAACTTGGGAATTCCCCCTGTACAGCTTGATCACAGCCCTGGTTCTTCAGTCACAGCCACTTGAGATTCACCAACTGAGTTGTTAAATTCTATCTTTTAAAGAGGAAACGAAATAAAATTTCCTTTCTGCTCCTCTAGGACAGAAGGAGATTTTTACCACTATTTATACTCATGAGAAAGTGAACTCAGCACAAAGCAGTCAACATTGTGTTTGTTTGACAGTGACAATAAGCTCAGAAAATGTTCAGGGAAAACACAGAGATAAAATTGAGAAGCTGTTGCATTATTTGACCATTGTGAAATAGGACTCTGTGGAAATAGCATGATGGAGAAAGGCCTGAACAGCCCTTGCTACCAATTTAGCAACATGTTTGTTCTAGAGCATGCAAAGATTATGATTATGCCTAGTCTGTGTACCATTGTCTCATCCTTTGTGGCTACTTAATAATCTTTTTAGCACTGAGATTATGGCAAACCAATATTTTGAAGTCTTTTTAAATTTTCAAATATTTTCATATAAATCATGTAATGTGAGTGTAATCCTAGTTTAACTACTGATAGCAAGAAAGCAGGATCTGCTTTAATCATTTCCTTGTATGAGAAAGAGAAAACTCCATACTTCCAATATTTTAAGTTCAGAAAGCAAACAAATGCTACTCTGTTGAGTGTAATACAGTAAAATAAACATTTTTTGTATTTGTTTATGGTAATGTTTAAGAAATAAATTTAAGAAATGGCAGTCACTTACTGAGTTGATCTCTGAAGAATCCTCATTCCATGTCACAGTAGTAAAGAAAACTCTGAAATATATGAGATGTAACTACTCCCAAATAGAAAAACAAACAAACCAAAAAACCCCACACCAAAAATAAACCAACAAAAATCTCACAATATAAAATATAATACCTTTGAATATTTATGTTATCTATGAGGAAACAATCTTAATTTTCCAATCGATTTTATTTTATAAAAATAAATTAATAAATCTACTAAAAATATCCACTAAAAAGGGTGGATCAGAATTTTTTAAAAGTGGCATGTATAAAGATCAGACAGCACCTAAGACACATGGTTTTTCTCATCACCTTTTACATGCTTTTATTTTTCACCAGAATTAAAGACCTGATTTATTTGGGGAATTTTGTTTTGTTTTGTTTTGTTTTGTTTTTCCTGACTGCTGAAAGCAAAAGAAAGTGCTGAAATCTCTCTTTTATGCTTGGTTTTGATTTTCATCGGGTTGGTTGGTTGACTGGTTGGTTGGTTGGTTAGTTTGTTGGGGTTTTGTTGTTGCTGTTTTGGGGGGTGGTTTGGTTTTGTTGGTTTTTGTTGGGTTTTTTTTGGGGGGGTGGTTGTTTTGTTTTGTTTTATTTTGTTTTTTATTCAACAAGATTTTTATCTGGAAGAAAAGGTTAATTCAGCTTTAATGAGAACATTTGCTATTTGCTGGTTGATTTTATCTAGCGGATTTTTTTTGCTTGTTTATCTTTGGGTTTTATTTTTAACAGTTATCTTTTATTCTTACTCTTCTCAGACAGATGAAGTAGCAGCTCTATGAGACAGACATTTTTTCTCCAGTTTGACACACAACTGTAAATACAATGAGTGGGCATATCTAATAAAGCTCTTAAAATATTTCCATCCCTTCTGATCAGCAAAAAAATCTGCTAAGGGAGCCAAGCAGGGAAATAATTTAATTCTTCACTGACATTTTTAAAGTTCACACAACTCAGGAGAGATTCCTAAGGATTGAAAAGCATCAAAGAGAACTTCATTATATTCCTTTAAATGGTCATGAGGGACAACAGTGAGTTTATAATTTGCTGGGAGAAAATACAGGAAATGTCCAAAGTAAAAAAAATCCAAGTAGCTTGATTAAGGATAGTGAACATGGATTCAGACAGGAGAGGTCATGCTTAACTAACCTGCTGGAGTTCTTTGAAGACATTACTGCCACAACAGATAAAGACCATTCAGTGGATGGTAGTATATTTAGATTTTCAAAAGCACTTAGCCAGGTTCCACATGAGAGATTAATGACTAAAACTAAAGAGTCATAAAATGGAAGATAAAGTGCAAGAATAATGTAAATGTTTCTCTTGATACAAACTGGTTTTCAGCTTGCAAGTAGCTTAGATTGGGGCAGGCCAATAGGTCATTTTTCAGTTCTTCTCTTCATACTTTCTATTGGTGTGTTCGGTACTGCAGCTGAGAGCAAAATTTGAGAATGGAGGTGACGGTCTGACTTGAAACAGAAGAAATATATGAGAAAAAGTGAGAGACAGTTAAGCCATACACATATAGATATAAAATCTAAATATTTCAAATAATTTAATATAAGGTGCTTCTAGCCAAGTATCTATAATACAGTCAGCAGTGGAAAAGGTACCTAATGGTTTACTCAATTTTTTTGTTGTTGTGCCAGGAAATTATAATGAAAATTAAACGTATTTTTTTCTTGTTGCATACCTCAGATAAGAATAAGTATAGATTCTTCTCAAGTTGTTTGGCTTGAACAGTAAATTCAGGTATAAGCTTGCTGCAGAAAGTTTGAGGCCCTCAATGAAACATGCTACCTGCTGAGTTAAAGACCAGCGGCTTTCTTATTTTGCATAGTAGTTTTAATCATGTAGAGTTGTACTGCTAGGAACAAAGTCTAACGAAATTTTACTTGCAAATTGTCCAAGAAAAGACAGGGGAGAGTTTCACTAGATTTCAGATGTTTACTAGAGGAAAAAGGAAAATCAAAGCAGAGAAAAAAGAGAGAGGAGATTAGAGGAGAGGAAGGAAGGAAGGAAGGAAGGAAGGAAGGAAGGAAGGAAGGAAGGAAGGAAGGAAGGAAGGAAGGAATTCTACATATCTGAGAAAATCCAGATCAACCTAATCCTCATTTATCTTGACATTTTCCAGTGGCCTCCCAAGCACTAAAGGATAAACTGAATGCCAGTGAAATGCTGCTGGTTGTTAGAAACAAAATATCAATTAAACTTCTTGAATAAAAGAAGTGTGGATTTCCTGCATCAACCCAGAAAAGAAAGCTACAAAAACAAGTCTATATAATTGGAAATGTGAGATTATTTTCTATACTAGTTTCTAAATTATACCATTATGTACCTTACCAAACTGCAATAATGACTTCTTTTTTCTTCTTCTTCATTTTTTCTTTAATTTCCTTTCTTTTGTTGTTTATAACTGGCTGGTGGTAGCTTAGTTCATAAAAAATATACCCTAAGTACTCAGATTAATCTCCCATGCCTAACTGCATATTGTTTGCAATCAAAGATGATATTAGAGTTGGAATAATCTGTTTGCTATTGTGGTGTTACAGAATATTATAAACAGAAAATATTTTTCAGTTTTGCAGTTCTGCCAGTAGGTGGTACTAGTAGTTTCTAAATTTGATAATAAATGTCTTCAACTTGAGTATTTCACTTTTCTGTCACAGCAAGTAATGTGTTCCTACTCTACTGAAAATAACTTATTTATATTTGATGCACTTGCACTCAAGGGCAGATTTTAATTCAGTTATTATTTCTTTCAATGGAGATGTCTGTAAAGTATCCTTTAAAATACAATTTAGAACTTGTTTGACATCTACTAATTAGATTTCAATTGAAAAGTAATATTAAAATATATTTTATAAAAGGTTTCCCCAGTTTTACAGCATTTAAATCTTCAAGATACAGCTCAGAATTCAGCTGTAAATTTTTTAGTAATATTTGCTGTCAAGATTCAGAGGTGAGTCATTCAAGTAATCCCACTACTTCTTTTTAATTCAATATACAGGTTGCTAAGTCTTGAAAAATTATCTGTTGTTTTGCTGTGTAGGTCTTTTAAGCACATGGTTTTACCTGAAGTAAAATTGCTTTTTTTTTTTTTTTCCTGGTTAGGGAACAGTCAGACCCAAACAGGTGCAGAGATATAATAGTAATGCCTACAGAAAATATTAATGTAAAGCAAGGAAATTTCTATATAAGGCCAGAATACTTGAAGCCTGCCAATAGCAGCACTTCTGTCTTTGCTAGTGGGTGACAATAGATGCAACAAAAACTTACTTTGTTGCAGGCCAGTTGCTCTTAATGGACACAGTTAAATACCTCTGTGAAACAAAAGAAATTAAACAGAATTTAGAATTTCTTCTGAGAAGTTACATGATTTAAAAAATGGTGAGGAGACATTGCTAATTTAGGTGGGATTGAAATCTGTTTTTCCTTGGAAATGTCAAAGATTAAAAAAANNAAAAAAAAAAAAAAAAAAAAAAAAAAAAAAATCAACCCCCAGGAATGACATATTGCAATGATATACTACAGTAACCTTCAAATGTTTGATTTGACTCATAGAATTGTGGCCACCATGTCAATTGTTCTGTCATATTCATATAAACAATAATAATTAAAATGACAGAAAGTGATATTATGAGCATGTACCCACAGCTGTGTGATCAGAATTCATGATGGCAATATGAAGAGGTTATTCATTCCCAAGTGGAAAGATGAAGAAAAGCTTATGTACTTCTTTTACAGTATCTGTAATTCCTTCATCAGGAGATTTACTTCCTATATCAGACAGCTTTTCTTAATAGTTGATGTCAGTTCTTGCATACATATTTTCTGCCTTTTTATTGATAAAATCAAAGAGATTGTATTCGAGTTGTCTGTTCCTAGAGGTATTTGACAGTATCTGGAAAGGATAGATTTTGTGTATTCTTTTGAACTTCATGTAAAATGACTGACATATGATGGGTTACTCACTTGTTTGCAAACCACTGTCTGTTTGCAAAATAAGACTTTTTTGTTAGTTTTATTCTAATTTTCATCATTGCTGATTAATAAAGGAAAGAAATTCCCAATTCTCAAGGAATTTCATGGGACTTTATCTTCTTACCTGTTCACCTGTAGGCATTTGACAGAGGTAACTGTTGTGGTTTACATTCGTATATGGTAACCACTCTTCCTATTTTATTCATGAATGGTTCATGGCTTGAGTTGCAAATTTCGGGGAATTCCGAGGTATGAGTGATAAAGTTTCACTGATAAACAAGGTAATGCATGTAAATGTTGAGATGAGCCTGGCTATTGCAGCCTTTCTTCTTGTCAGACTGAATATGTTGCATCATTTCACAATGCATGGGGATTCTTATGTTTATACTAAAAATATATTTGGCTGTAGCAGATAGGAGAATATTTCATTATAATGTGCACATGAATTTTTTTGCATTTGGTTTTCAAGGTTCTTCATTGATTGTTATCAAGTAATATAATAAGTAGTAAGACTGTTAAAAGCAGATGTCTCTAATATTTAATTTCAGAGAAGTAATTTAAATATGAAATTCACCTTTAAATAGGGAATTTGGTCCTTTCTATGATAAGATTTGGGCAATATGATATGGAAACTTGCAAAATGGAACATCTGAAGGAACATGGAGCAAGATCCTTCCCTACATAAGTACCTCTCAGGAGTATTCAGGCAGCAAGAATTAGTAGTCTCTGTGCTGTACAACTAGAAAAGGAATGAGAATCTTGAGCACTGTCAGGGCACTGAGGGCACCACCAGTCCTGACTTACCCTGCACAACCATTTCAGGGCTTCCCATACCATGTCCATGCCCCAGGTCCCCGTGCCAGCCCCCTGCAGCCCAGCCCAGCCTCGGCCTGTTCCCATCCCACATCCTCAGGTAGCTCCCTGGGGCTGCCCTGTGTCCTTGGCTGCGTGTCAGTATCCTGACAGACCCTGAGGAACCCTCCCCAGCTCCTGAACCTTAGACCCTGGCCTCTGCAGAACTCCAGGAAACACTGAGAGGCTGCAACAGTCTCCAGCCTGGGATTTGAGCAGAACCATTCTGAAGTGACATTCCATTTTTCAGCATATGATTTCTCTCCAAATTTTTATTATCCAGTAAAATATGATTTGTTTAAACTGTAATTTGTCATGGAAAAACTAACTAATTATTTTCTTTCATAGCTAAATTACTAAAGATCTCCATAGTGTTTATGGCTTTTTGAGGTATTTGGGTTGATGTGATATCTGAATCCTATTTCCAAGTCTCATGCTTTTCCAAAGTCAAGCCAAAGCTGACTAAATGAATCACTGCTTAAAGATAGCTGGCAGCAACAGAAATTCAGGCAGCAAGATTCATTTAACACATTGATCTGTAATAGCAATGCAGACTGAGTCATGCTGACTATTATATTATATCAGAAAATTCAATTATCTCTTTGGTTCCTTGCTGTTTTCCCACCATAAATGGATATATCTGTATCTATACACACACGTATAAATGTATATAATGTTTGTATGTCTGCTTATATACATATATTTTCATTTTATCAGCGTGTCTGCTTATATAGATATATTTTCATTTACAGACATCTATGCACTGCTATACAATAGCCTAGTACATGTATTGATAAATGAGTGTATACCTCCAGATAATAACTATAACCAAAAATGGTTTTGTTCCAAATATGCAGGAGACTGTCTCTATGTTTATAACTAGATACATCTGCAAGCAGAAGAGTCACTAAAAATATTGTGCATGAATTGCTACTCATTTAAGAGGATACTCAGTGCCCCTGAATCTTCTGCAAAAGGGCTGTTACTCCAAGCTGTCTTTAAAGGAGCTTCTAGCATCACTAAATGTTGATGCCTTATTTAGAAGAGGGCATAGTGTTGGTGTTATTTTTTAAAAATATATTATTTTGTTGAAAGGAAAAGACTTAATTTCTAAATTGATTTGAATATTTATTTCTTTTTTATGTTTAGACAGCATAGTAGAAAATCAGAACACTAATAAATTTATGATAAAGATGAATGTGTTGAAATTCTAAAATTACCATTTTTTGGAGACTAGTCACAAGCACATAAAAATAAACCTGCTATGTTGTAGAAAACCCTTGACAGAATGCACACAAGTAAATTTAAGGTATCAAGAATGTCACTGAGAATAAGGTCCCACCCGGAGTAATAAGATTCATGTACAATTCTTTGCCTAATCTTTTAGGAATACATCCCCTGGCTCTGAAGCCTAGATTAACTTTAAATGTTTGCAAAAATCCAGACTTAGTATTTAAAAAGCCTTTTGCATTAAGAAAGTAAAAGGTTTTTTCTTTTATCACAATGTTTTCTCTTTTCCATCCTCTCTAAAATAAGAGCATCAATCTCTTACTTTGTTTTCTATTAATGTATTCCTTGTTTGTCCTTTTCAACCTGAGACTAATACTGTTTCAATTGTTTAAGATTACATTTTAGAAAAATATAGTATGTATGTATTGAGAAAAAATATAAACTTAAGAAAAATAAAGTCACTGGTGCCCCAAAGGAAAGGATGATGTTTCTCAGGAGTTGGTGTTGTGACCAGTGCTGTTTGACGTCTAAGTGGGTGACATGGCAGTGGAATTGAATGCACCCTCATTGAGTTTGCTAAGGACACCAAGCTGTGTGGTGGGCATGCCAGAGGAAGGGGATGCTCTGCAGAGGGACCTGGACAGACTTGGGAGGTGGGATGATGCATACCTCACCAAGTTCAACAAGACCAAGTGCAAGGGCATCTGGACAATCCCAAGAATAAAGAAAGTGTGGGCAGAGAATGGATTGAAAGCAGCCCTGAGAAGATCTTGGGAGTGGACCAGAAGATCAACACAACTTTGTGCTTGCAGACACATTGAAATCCAGCTGTGTTTTGGGCTGCATGAAAAGATGTGTGATCAGCAGGGTAAGGGAGAAGATTGTCTCCCTATAAGCCACTCTGGTTAGACTCTTCTTAAGAGTACTTAAGGCACCCAGCATCCAGCACTAGAGCATCCAGCATAAGGACCTGGACCTCCTGAAGTGAGTCCAGAGGAGAACCATGAAGATGGTCACAGGGCTGGAGCATCTCTATGAAGATAGATTGGGAGAGTTGGGTTTGTTCAGCCTGGAGAAGGCTCTAGTGAGACCTTATGGCCCCTTCCAGTACCTAAAGGAGGGCTACAAGAAAGCTGGAGAGGGACTTTTAATAAGGACACACAGTGATAGGGGGAATGGCTTCAAAATGAAGGAGAGTAGATTTAGGTTAAATATAACAAAAAAATTCATTACTGTGAGGATGGTGAAGCACTGGAACAGGTTGCATAGAAAAGCTGTGGATGCCCAATCCCTTGAAGTGCTCAAAGCCAAGTTGGGTGAGGCTTTGAGCAGTGTGGTCAAGTTGAAGGTGTCCTTGTCCATAGCAGGGAGATTGGAACTAGATGATCTTTAAGGTTCCTTGTAATCCTAACCATAATATGATTATAGGATTCTATTATAAGAATATTAAGTTAAAAACTACATAATTTATTTTTTACTTCTCAGAAAGAAAATAAAACTAGAATAGTGCAGTCCAGCTTTGCAATAGTTATTTACATTTAAGAGTTATTCACGTAAGTAATACCCTTAGTTAAAAGATAGCTGATTCTGAAAAATTGCACCAGGGATTTCACTGATAAATAAATTAAAAAAAAAAAAAAACAAACAAACAAACAAAAAAAAAACCACACAAAAAACCAAAACCAAAACCAAACACAAACAAACAAACAAACAAGTAAATTATTTTTGGTTTGCTTTACTCTTTTTTTCAGCGTCAACTACAATATTTTTTTCATGTTTCTCAAAATGTTATCTATCTTCATGTATTTCCAGTATATCTTCATGTACTTCCAGTATACTACAAATGGTTTCCCTATGCTGTAATACCACACTGAGGTGTACATTTAAAGTCAGAAAAGTGTGTAAGCATCTACTCAAGATGTGATGAGAATAGGAGAGATCTTTATAGTTTGGATTAGTGAACTCAAGAGGTCTGGTAACATGTTTAAAATCTGAGCATGATCTTAACCTTTGCTACATATGGAATTTTTCTACAATACCCCTATTATGAGGAGAAAAAAATCGGTTTGGATAATTTCTCCATAGCTTTTCTATGTTTGGTTTTAGTACATAAGAATTAACTAATAGCACAGTTTTACAATTTCTTATATAAATAAACTCTTCAAAATCTTGGACATAGAACTGAGTTATGAAAAATGGTTTTATTGCAATTTATTTTTTTTAACTCACTCAATAATAAGTTCCTTGGTATTAAAGTTAGGGTTTTTTCTACATAACTATAAGAAAGCTGTTAATAGGTTATTATGAATACTCAAGAGTAAATAGTGTACATTCCCTGCCAGTTAAAATTAAAAATATTTCCCTTTTGTATTGAATTTTAGTCAATAACTGAAACATCCTTCCAAAATAAAAAAAAAAATAGTTTTTGTGTTGTATCTTTGAAAAAATTAAGAGAGAGCATGGCAAGCAGATCTGATGAACAGCATTGGCAGAGCTTAGGAATGCAGTTACATTTAAACCATCAGTATAAATATTTAAACAACATTAGAATCCCTTTATCACTCCCAAGAAGTCACCCAATTTCAATGGACTGAAAGCACAAAAACTGCGCAAAATAAAAGCACACTTTATTTTTGACCTGCATTATAGAAGTTTTATGGTGTAAACTTGTTCCATAATCTTGGCTCTTGCAGCAGAGAGTCTATTGCTGTCAATGACTACTAACTTGAAGAGGATACAATGAAAATCTAATTATATAATATAAAGGATTTTTTGATTTTGTTCTTTTTAAGAACAGAACTGCCAATTTGGTTGTTTCCATCTTAATACTACTTACATCCCAAAGCCAAAATCCACTTTTAAGTCAATACTTCTGCACACATCACGCATAATTCTTCTCTACTTGAGCAAGACAAAATGGGGGGATTAGGTGGGTTGTTTTGGAATTCTGATTTTTGGGGGGGGGGTTGTTTGTTTGTTTGTTTGTTTCCTGAGAAGAATCAAATCCAAATACAGATATTTTGACATTTCTAATAATAGTTACATGTTTTCACTGAAAAGGGTAATTTTCATAGGCTTTACTAGAATACATATATGTGAGAACCATTGTGATCTTTGTTATTTCCACTAGTAAGATTACAGCCAGGGATTTCAGGAGAGCTTATTTTAGCCTCTTCAGGGATCTTCTCTGCAGAATCCATGGAAGGAGGCCCTGAAGGGACCTTGGAGAGGCCCAAGAAAGCTAATCCTTTCCAACCTGACCCATTCAATGATTCTATGATTATTTTAGGACAATTTCTCTCTGCAGGACCAACAATGTCTTTTCATAGGTACCATAAACATGTGGACATTATTTAGAAGTCTATAAGTACAGTAATCCATGTGTAGTCAAAGCTATTGTTAAATTTAGGCAGTCACAGAGACAATTGTCTTGAAAACATGAGTGACAAATTTTGATGGCTTTGGTTGGGAAAGAATTAACTTTCTTCTTAGCATCTGGTAGAGGCCTTATGGTTTAGATTTGTGCTGAAAATGGTGTTGACAATTTAGGGATGTTTAAGCTATTGCTGAGTAGGGCTTACAGAGAATCAAGACCTTTCCTGCTTCTCATGCCACCCCCTCAGAGAGGAAGGCTGGAGATGCACAAGGAGTTGGGAGGGGACCCATCCAGGACAGCTGACCACGAGTGACGCAAGGGATATCCCAGATCATATGGTGTCATGTCAGCATACAAAAGATGGGAGAAAAAGGAAGGAGGGGGCATTTGGAGTGATGGTGTTTGTCTCCCATTACTGTAACATGTGATAGAACCCTGCTTTCCTGGAGTTGGCTGTACTGCTGCCTGACCTTAGGAGGAAGTGAATGAATTCCTTGTTTTGCTTTTCTCGCATACACAGATTTTGCTTTACTTCTTAAACTGCCTTAATCCCACTTTTACCCTTCTGATTCTTTGTCCTGTCCAGTCAGAGAAGTGAGTAAGTGAGTGAGTGTCTGTGTAGGGTTTTTTTTCCAGCTGGAGTTAAATCATAACAGAAAGTAAGCATAAATGACACACAAAATAAGAAATTAATGAGAACAGGTAGCCCAATTATTATACATTAAATGTTAAACTTTTTTCACAATGCTTGCCTAGTTGTGCTGCCTATGGTAAGAGGGGAAGAACAAAAAGTAAAGAAACCTGCATTTTTCTTCCTGGGAGGTATTACAGAAGAACAAGTGAAGCATAAAGTATTCTTGCTGTAGGAGCCACATACTGTGGCAAGGCATAGAGAATTCTTAATTGATTCAAGTAAGAGGCAGGCTAAAACACTTAAAAAGCACAGATTTTTCCATTTAGCTGATAGTTTTTTTGCCTTTTTCAAGGCACCTGAATTTTGTTTAAGTACATAACAAAAAACTGCCAACACCTCATTTCACGCTGCATTTTTAAATGACTTCTTTAATGCCAGAAATAAGTAGCTACTTGTTAGCAGAAATCTCATTTAGCTGTCAGTAAAAAAGTATCCTAAGAGCATCTAATAAAGTAATAATATTGAATACAGTGCTTAGAGCTTCTGCATGTAAAATAAGATTGAATCAGGCACGATGCTTAGCAATTACCCCATACCTATTCATAAGTTGACAAATGGGTTTAGAAGAAAAGTATCTAAGTACTCTATGAGCTGAAAAGACCATTATGAAATTCATGGACTTATGAAACAATGGAGAGTAAACATTTTCTTGTCAGTTATTTGTATTTTGGCAGATTTCTTCATTATTATTCATTTCATTTTTCTTCATTATTTATTAAAAATATGCCCTTAAACAGTTAAAATGTTGTCTAATTTTTTTTATTGTTGGTTATTAAAAAACACTGCTTCACTTGCATTGTTTTAGTTATCACATATATCTCATCATTTATTTATTTTCAGTATTAAGGTATGAACATTATTTTTTCCAGCATGAAAAAATTTGAGTGAGTTGAGGTTATGACAAACAGAACAGGAACAGAGTTGAAACTTTAAGTTTTCATGGCACAAAGACATGATTTTAAATCCATGATTTTAAATCTATCATATGCCAGTGGAGTTAAAGTGATGTCCACTTTCTGATTTTGTGAAATAAAAACTTTATTTTGTCCTGTTTTCAATACCGATGGATACTTTTTGTATTTTTTTCTCATTTTATCTTGAGTATGTTAGTCTTTTCTGTACCTTTTCCCCTTACCTCATTTGTGATGTGTAACAAAAGTATGGTTTCAGTTTCATACCTCTTCAAAATTATTCATTCTTCACAAACTATTGTTGAGATTTCACTTCCCATTTAACTCATCATGGCCAGTCTCCACCATTTCCCAATCAAATTATAAAATATGAATCTATTAAATTCCTTTAATTATTTACTTAAACTTATGAGGAACAACGTCATTATCTTTCTTCAAATTTCAACCTAAAACCATCTTTGTCTTGATGCTTATAATAAACTTGACAACATTCAGGTTTCCAATAAGCTAATGACATTAACTTTCATAGTATCTTCTTTTATTATTTACTTGTTTCCTCCTGTTTCTATCTCTGACACAGTCTCAGTGTTATCAGTTTTTAGTTTGTATTTATAAATAATTTTACATGAGATGTTGTGGGGTTTTGGTTTGTTGGTTGGTTGGTTTTTTTGGTTTTTTTGTTTGGTTGTTTTTTTTTTTTTTTTTTTTTTTTTTTTTTTTTTTTTTTTTTTTTTTTT
>VXBR01012070.1:197274-442971 GCA_013400215.1 Cisticola juncidis | reverse complement strand
TGTAGATCAATCTTTATTTCAAGGAAAGCAAGCATTGTGGTTTAACCCCAGGCAGCAACAAATCCCTCCACAGCCACTCAGTCACTTCTTCATCAGTGGGTTTAGGGAAAGAATCAGAAAGGCAAAAGTGAGAAAACTCATGATTTGAGATACAGATGGCTTAATAGGGAAAGCAAAAACCCCATATACAAGGAAAAGAATAAAAAGGAATTAATTAACCTGCCCTTGGGCAATCAGGTGTTCAGCAATCTCCAGGAGAGCAGCACACATAATAATTTCTTGGGAAGACAAACACCATCACTCCAAAAGTCCTAACTTTCTTCCTTCTTTCCCCCACTTTATATACTGAGCATGAAGTCATATGGGCTGGAATATCCTTTTGGTCACTTTGGGTCACTTCTCTTGGCTGTTCTCCCTCCCAACCTCCCAAGCACCCCTAGCTTCCTCACCATTATGGCAGTACAAAAAACAGGCTCTTTGTGAGCCATGCTCAGCAATAGCAGAAACATTTCTATATCATCAACTCTGTGTTAAGCACAAATCTAAAACCCAGCCCTGCACCAGACACTGTGAAGAAACTCCACCCCAGCCAAAACCAGCACAGTAAGTCTAGTCCATAATAAGTTTTCACACTTTCCATTTCTTCACTACTCTGCTATCATTTGTAGACAACTCATTAGCTTTAAAAGTCTATCCACATAGCAAGTCTGCATTGTCAAGAAAAACTCTTTGAAATGTATGCCTTTTCATCTAGAAAAGTATTGTATTATGTGCAATATGTGTCAATAACTAATTTTACATAAGAAAAAACAAAACTAAGAAATATATACAGTAGGCAAAATGTCACATGTTTTTCATTATCATGTGACCTTCTCAGCTGAAAGCTGAGCTGAAATATTAAACATGTTAATAAGCTGCTCAGAAAAATGTGGATGTGAGTGTTTTCACAATATTTTGAGGGCTTTATCTTTCATAATGGTGGGAATACCTTTACACTTCTGTATAATTTTATCCACTCTTTTCCTAGAAATTTTTGAAGCTTCAAAACTCCAAAAAATATTTTGTGTTACAGCATGTAAGTATGAGTCTATATTTCTTTGACATTCAAATATGAGATGCCTCATGTTCTTCCCGAGACTTCTTTTTTTTTGTTCTTCTTTGACAGTATTAGACAGCAAAAGTCAGGGGCCATGGGAGGAGACAGTGGATCTGATTCTGTTGTCAGACATATATCCTTGTACAGAGAAAAGCTTAAGAAATTCTGAGAAATAGGAAAGGAGAAAGATGCCCAGCCTTCATATGGGTGGCTGAACCTTCAAGCTGTGTGGCAGATCACAATACCTCTTGGAATATTAGCTGAGTTCCCTTTTTATTATTCAGACTAATATGTGAATTAAACACAGAACCTTAGAATCAGAGAGCAGCTCGGGTTGGAGTGGATCTCAAAAGACCATCTGGCCCAAAAGTTTTGTAAGAAACAAATCTTAGTTTAGATTATCTATCATCCTGTCCAATGACATCTTGAAAACCTACAGTGATGGGACTCTGCTGTGCCCCTAGAGAGTTTTTTTCCCAGTGAATTATTGTTTCTCACAGAAAAAAAATTGTCTTATTTAAAGATAAAACCCCTCCTGGTGTAATTTGTACCTGTTGCCCCTTGTATTTTCTATGGCTCTTTGTGAAGATGAGAGCCTCCATTGTCTTTGTAACCACCTTTTAAGTACTGGAATACCATGATGAGGTTCTCCCTGAACATTCTTTTCTCCACAAGAAAAGACTTAACTTCTTCAGCCTTTATCCATAGAGCAGAGTCTCTAGCCCTTTGATTATCTTGGTGGAAACATACCAAACTATTCACCCAACTAGATTATTCACACCTTTATACTTTCTGATCTCCATAGGATCCTTATTTGATCATCAAAATAAAAGAGATATATATCACCCCAGGATCAATTCAAGGGCTATAATTCTTGTATCTTAAACTGGCTTTTGAAATGCTGCTTTCTTGCTATAAGCATGTAAAAGGGAGATTCAGTCCAAACAACCCCGATCCCCTAGATCCTCTCTCACTCTTTGTCATGTTCTATTAAATGACTGTTAATGTTTTATTACCTCATTTTTATGCCAAAGACACATCATAAAACTAATCTATGATGCAGATGATGTAGAAATTGCTGCCTGAGAAGAGAAGAAGAAACAGGAAGTTAATTAACAAGCTGAATAGGTAAAGAAAAAGTTAAAACTGTAAATAGTGGTGCTGCCAAAGCAGTCATTGTAGCTGGAGCTCTTTAGCAATGAAAAAGATATGACAAGAGATTTAAGTGAAGATAATCCCATTTTTTTTTTTGTAAAGGCAACAGAAGCTGCTGAACAGAAAGTTGCTTCATAGATATTTCTGAACACATGTACATAAATACTTATATACTTGTGCAAGAATATATATGCATACATATATATATATATACAGAGCAAGGAGCTATGACATTTTATTAAAGAGAATTTGAAAAGATTGTGCTTGAAGAAGTAAATCAATTCCATATATGCTTTTTTTTATAAGAAAGAGAAAAATGACTGAAACATTAGAACAAATAAAAGTCTTAATCTGAGCAGAAAATTTTGGAGAGCTTGTGGAATTCATGGCCCAATTTACCTCAGCACAACTATCCTTAGTGTCTAAATATTGATTGCCTAGTCTAAATGAGCTGCCTTGGATATTTTTCTAGTAAATGGAGACAGGTACTTTAAGACAGATGCCACAACTCACATTTTAGAAATTTATGTGAATGTCATCCCCTCTTCAAAATGTTTTTGCAGAACTTTGGGTTTTTAAAAGCACTGCTTCAAGTCCAAGATATTATCTACGTCATATAATAGCAAATACTCTGTTAATTGAAGAGCCCAATTAAGAACTCAATTAAAATATTTAGTATTACAAAACAACAGTGTTTAAAGCTTAAAAAAATAAGATATTGCCCTAAGTTCCACTTAAATGGCTGTGAATTGAAAGCCTGACCAATAACAAGTTTAGATTCAGAAGAAAAAAACTGTAATAACAGTCAAAGTAGAATAACTTGTGAGTTCTGAAGAACAAAATGAAATTAAAAGATGAGCAGATCCTCTGGAGCACTTAAAATACTTTGCAGATGATTAAAACAGTTAAAGATTTTTGAGTACAATACCATTATTTATGGTGAAGTGTTGTTGCAAAAGGCAAAGGAATCTTTCATGAAGTTATTCCTACCTATGCAGTGCTTATGGCTCTGAACAGATGCAGAAATTAAGGGACAAATATGGCTTGCAAACAAAAAGGGATAAAGAAAGATGTCATGGAAAATAATACTCTAAATACTTTAACAGAGAAGGCAATGAAAATTCCAAAGGACAAGACAGTATTCAGGAAAAGAGTAAAACTGAGTTATTTGTAAGATTTGGAATAGAAAAATTTAGTTAAGCTACTTCTAATGGCAGAGTAGGAAGGCTTCAGTAGTGTCAGGAGTTCTGCTGTCATAATTATGAGATTGTAGAACCTACCTGAATATATCATAAATGGCTTAATTTTCTATGTCTTTTGCATCTGTATTTTAGTTTCCTCCCTGGTAGAGTACCAAGGCAAGGATGTACTGAAGGCAACTAAGCTTTCCCTTGACAAGTAAAAAGAAAATTTGTGTTGTATGGGGAACCATGTCTGAAAATTTAGTTTGATTTTCCAGAAGTTGATTGGCCTCTATGGACAATAAAACTTATCATTGATACTTTTCATCTGTTCTTTTCTTGTAGTTTTCTTTCATAGACAAATAATTTATGAAAACTTGAAAAGATTTTCTAACTTTCAACCAAAAATTCAGATAAATTTTCAACTAAAATTAAGCTATTTCAATGCTCTATAGATACTTAAGCCTAGTTCTTAAGGACCTTTCCCTAGTGTGAGATACTTAATTTTTTTCTACTAACAAACTGTGGTCAAATACTGAGGCATTCAGTGAATTAGTTGTACATAATTTCAACAAAATGCAGAAATTAATGAAGGTCTATTCCAGTTATGTTACCAGGAAATTCTGCTCAACTCTATACGGGAAAAAAAATCTATTTTTCTAATAAAATGTGCAGGAGTACCCCATAAGAAAATACTCACATATATTGAATGATTAGTTTTATATTAATACTAACTATATTAAAAAAAAAATTAAAAAAAAAAAAAGAGAGAGAGAGAGAGAGATAGAAATGAGGCCATAAAACACATCCTGGTGAGTACAGTAACAAAAACGTCCTGCAAATAAATTGGGGCACAGCAGGAAGGACTCTGTGCATAAGCAGCAGGCTCCTAAAATTGATCATCTGTCTTGCTGAAAGTTAATGGAGCTCTCTCAATATAGGAACAATGCAGTCAATCATGCTTCGTAGTATAATTAACTACTGACTAAAGTTGGAATGGGTTGAAAATATTTCATGGGTATGGCAGAAAGACTAGCAGAGTTGATGATCTTCCTGGTTCTGCAATACCAATGGGAGGTGTTGAATGACTGTAGTGAGATACTGTGTACCTTTGCTGAGTACAGTGTTAAATTATTTTTACACTGCTATGGAACATGAAAATGTTACCCTGCCTCTTCATATACTACTAGACTTTCAAATCATATATTATAACATGGATGTTTATAAAATCCACATCTGAATTTTAGTTGCCTTGTTTAGTCATGATGAGAAAATATAATCTGTCAGGTGTGTCATTGAAATTATTGGCAGTCTACCTCCTGATAATTTGGAAACACAGGTGTCAGCCACAGAAAAATCAAACAACAGGTAAGAATAATGAGGTGTATTTGAATCAGAGAATATTCTGCATTGGAAGGGGCCCACAAGACTCGTTGAGTCCAACTCTCCAATGAATGGCCCATACAGGGATCAAACCCAAAACCTTGATGTTATTAGCACTATGCTCTAAAAAAGTGAGCTAATCTCACAGCCATGAATAAAGCTAGAGGAAAATTTAAAAATAATCTAAAAAGAAGAGTGTTAAACTACCATGATGACATATGCAGAGAAATGGGACTTCATCTTGGGCGCATCAAGTGCCACTGAAAGAAGTGCCAAGACCAATAGGAGTGTAAAGTCACTACTTTCTGTAGGTGTAGGCATGAACAAAAAAAATATCTCAGTCCAATTAAGTGGATGAAAGCCAGGATGAAACTGATTACATAAAATATACCTGTTTTTTTTAAGCTGTAGTTGGGTGTTAAGTACATTTGAGTTCCCTCTGTTAATACCTGCACTTTTGGAAATTATATAGCAAATTTTCAGGATCATCTCTTACTTCTCTTGGATTAGGTGAATGATGTGTCCCAAGGATGAAAAGTAAAGATTTATAATTTTATTTTATTTTTTTTTTTAGCAACATGGAACAATTTTGTAATAAATCAGAGTCTTCAAATAGTGATAATTTATTGTCACTATTCTCATTATATTAAAATTGCATAGGAAAAGGACAGACAATCAATCAGAAAGAAAAAAGCCTGGATCAGTTTTCTCAGTTTCAGTGATTAACAGCAGAGATAATAACACAAATATCAGTTAAAAATATCGAGCTTTAGGAAGAGTTAGAAAGGCCAGCTCAGAGACAATGCTGGTAATACACCAGAATGTTAAGCTTTAATCAGGAACCAGTACTGTGAGGACTGTGAGTGCTTTGGATTTCAAGGCATTAAGGTCAGACTTACGCTCTCCTGGTAAGAAGATAAGAAAGACAGAAATTTGTACTGTAACATGATGTGCATACCTTCCTTGTAATGGGTAATAAACATGAGTTATGTGTGAAGTCAGCATTGCTCAGGGTATTGATTGATAAGCCACGAAAATGTGAGAGTGAAATTTACTGAAGTAGTTAAATGTCTTTTCTGAGATATCCTCTCTAGAGAAGAAGTGAATGATCTGATCTTCTTACTGCATATGCCCGTGACTGAAGCAGGAAAATAAATTTATTTTGTATTATCAGCTAATTACAGATATGCATCACAACTTTACAATAAGAAGAAAACAATGATGGGAGAAAAACCTTATCAGCTAGCAGACTGCAGAAGACTTGAAAAGCTCAAAGGTGAATATAAGGTAAAGCTGAATAAGATGTGATACAGAAGTCTGGTTCTGACATACAAAGATTATATAGGATGCAGCCATCTTCATTTTCAAAACTAAATACCTGAGACTTACAATTTAAGAAAGCAGGTATCTGAAGACACAGTATCTACACAGCTGAACAAAGTACCACAGGTTATGTTATCTGTACCTTTGTTTCATAGAATAATATTATTTCAGCTGCTTTTATTATTGTGTTCTACAAAGTTCCCAATGAAAAGGCAAATTTAAGTCACTAGAAGATAACAATTTTGTATATATATATATTAGCTATAGACACAGTTTCATAAAAGATGGTACTGACCATGAAAAGGTCACACTTAAAACATTACCACTTCATAAAGCATAAAAAAAGAGATCATTACACAAGAAAAACCTAAAATTGTCTAATCCAATTTTGGGAATCTTACAGAAGTTTTCTTGTATTCATCATTAAGGCAGATTTTATTATTGGACTAAAGTTTATTTTAGAGACAGTTTGTAGTCAATGGAAATTTTATTATTAACAAGGAAAAAAATCTTGATAGTGTATGAACACTATTTTTTTTGAGACAGTATAACCTTTATCACATAGTTTTGTTGGTTTCCTTGTTCATTCATTCCTCCTGGTGACCTTGAAACACATATTCTTCCAAGGACTTCTTGGATTTCTAATTCCTCTACCAAGATGATAATGTAAATCAAAGCTCTCAAAAGTTACCTAAGGACCTAAAGAAGGCATAGCTCTCTGAGAAGATGTGTGGGAGACAATTCCTAACTTTTAAAGTCCCTTTTCTTGACTTCAAAAAAAAAGGAGAAAAAAAAACCCCAACAACTTTATGTATCATTGACATTAATAAATGATGTCTGATTTTTAAGACTATCACAAATGAAATTTAGATTTCCAATAAAAAGTGGGTCTGAAAATAATAGAAACATTTTCTATATTTTATCACTAATTTTCTTCATTCGTAAAGAAAAATTGTAGCTTGAGAACCTAAAGGTCAAAACCCACACACTGAAAAGATGCTGCCTTTTTTTCCCCTCATAATAGCTTGTGTTTCCTCTTCAAATGGCCTTGTGTAGTACTTGCTGAAATTACAGAGGGTCTTTTCATTGACTTTGCTGAATAATGCTTGGGCCTTGAATTAGAATCAGAAGTAAATACGACAGTATATTGCAGGAAGAATCACTGTATGAAAAAAAAAAAAAATCTTTTTCTGTCAAGATAGACCACAGAAAACTGTGAAGTTTCTTTCAGGAAAAAAAATGTCCTTCATTTGCCTTTCTCTTTTAATTTCTTCTGTTTGTACAAGCATATTTAACATGTTCTCTGTCTGCATAGGTGTACTACAAGACTAATTACATCCTTGCATTAAATACCCTAAAAATTTATGATGATCTTGAACATAAAATACCAATACATATGTTGTATTAATACTGTTTATGTCATATTTTGTCCTGAAATGTGGAACATTAGTCATATAGATTTCTAGGTCATTTAAATATACCATTCAGTCAATAAATATAAGTTTGGTTTCACTACTCTTGAGGCAGTGATTCCTTTCAATTTAACACTACATCTTTAATTTTTTGTGTTTTAAAGAATTGAATTTGCATTGGAATTGTTAAAAGGGTTTTGAAAAATATTCAGAAGCATATAAGGACAGTATAATATTTTTAAAACCCTCTGTACAAAAGTCCACTAAAGCATGCAAAGCTTTAAAATTTGAGTGACAGTGCAGTAATGAATGTGAAATAGGTAACAGAAGGTCTCTATCACAGGGAAAGTGGTGTAATGGTTTAACTTCAGCCAGAAATTAGGCACCACACAGCTATATACCCTTATACTTCTCTGGTGGGATGGAAGAGGGCATCAGAAGGATAAAACTTAGAATACTTGTGGGTTGAGATAAAAACAATGTAATAAATAAAGCAAAAGCCACCCACACAAGCAAACCAAGACAAGGAATTAATTCACCACTTCCCACAGGCAGGCAGGTGTTTAGAGACCTCCAGGAAAGCCAGGCTCTGTCAAAAGTAACAGTGACTTGGGAAGACAAACACTCTCACTTCTTCCTCCTTCAGCTTTTTATATTGAACACGATGCCATATGCTGTGAGATACTCCTTGGGTCAGTTAGGGACAGCTGCTCCTGGCATGTCCCCCCCCAAATAATTGTGCCTCTCCCCAGTTTCTTCACTGGTGGTGCAGGATAAAAGGCAGAAAAGGGCTTGAGTCTGTGGAAGCACTTCCCAGCAATAGCTAAAGCATTCCTGAATTATCAACATTGTTTACAACACAAATTCAAAACAGAACCCCATACCAGTTACTCTAAGGAAAATCAACTCTACACCAGTCAAAACTACAGGACAGGATTTTCCTAGGGAACTACTTCTTTCATCTTACAGCAAAATGCCATTGTAGCATAAATGAGCTGTAGAAGCAGCTATGGGTTCTTGAATCTACTCAACTGCAAAATGAGCTCTACATGCTAACAGTGGATTTGAATTATTCATTTGAGGTGTTCAGGTAGCATCTTTTAAAGATTAATAACACAAACAAATTAGGTCTACTATAAACAACTGTCATAGCATAACAGATCTAGACAAAATAGACACTATAATGTCAAATAAATTCATTAATTACTGTTCATTTGTAAGTGAATGAATACAACATACAAAGTGCACAGTTACAGTATAAAAATTCTGTCAAATGTAATTTCAAATGTAATATTCTTTTTAATAATAACCTCTTATTTATGGAATTGTCATAAGCTTCCTCCAAAATGTAGGACTGGCTGTGCAATCCATCCTCACATATCTTGACAGGATGAATTAATATGGTCTTTGGCCTTCCCATTTATTCCTCAAAGTACACCTATGACACCATAATAGATATATCCCTCACCATGCCCTGACTTCAAATGCAAAAATAATTCATTTGGAAAAAAAAAGTCAATTAACACAAATGAAATTCAGACAAAACAGACTGTAGCCTATAGGTGGCAAATCACTGCAACTGTGAAGGAAATGAGAAAAGAAAAGTGATATACAGCTGTTCAAGACAGGTCATTTTGTAAACAGATAAGGCCAGAACTCAGCATCTTCTCACTATGGCAGCAGATGTTCTACTGTTAGAAAAAGGCATTTAAGTGTAACAAGCTGTATGCACTCACAGTTGTCTAGGGTTTGGGTTAGTTTTGAGACAGAAGCCTCTCATGGCAGCTGAGATGCCATACAGTATACAAGATTTCAGTATGACTAACTGTAATGACACAGGACAAGAGGAGATCTGAGACTTTGCAAATTGGCAGGTAGGGGACACCCTGTAGAATCTACAGCTTGTTAGATGCCTAAGCTTAGGTGACAGAATCACACTCCAGTAACCAATCACTCTGTGACAAAAGATGCTGTTTTTTCTAGTAGAGGATAATGTTAGAGAAGATCTCTCCATATGGAGTGGAACAGGTTTCTTGAGAGGAAAAGAAGGAACTGAGCACAGTGTGTGATTATTCAGTCTGTGAAACAACTCTCTCCGCCTTATCTTATGCTACAAATTTGGAAAGCAAGAGGTTTTTTCTCCAGGGTATTTAACAGGGCCTCTGTGGTGTTGTATATTGTGCTGAGGAAGAGAGAGAGAGAGAGCAGGTACATAGGAACTGCACAGAGAGACAGCAGAGCATTGGCATATTCTTTGTCCTAGGCAAACTGTACTATGGACTTCATCACTAATAATTCAGTTGAAAGCTCTTTCATGGTACATAATGATTCCATTGCAACAATATTCTTGTTTCTCTGTGGTCAAGAAATTAGTTAAACCAGCCTTGACAACTAGTCATTCCACTTGAACAAAAATGGAGTGTTCGAACACGGAGGAAAAGAGGGTGATTTTTTTTCATTCATTTACAAATATACATGTATATATATAAGAATTTTCCTAACTTAAAAGCTTTTTTTCTTTTTCAAATCTAACATGTAAAATATAGAGCATTCTATATTATTTTCATTGAAGTAAGAGTCTGACGTATACTGTCTGGCAGCAAAATGTTATTAACATCTATAGAGAAATGAAAACATCCAGATTACACTGTTTAAGATCATCAGTATAATGTATTCCTTTGCTTCCTCCTATCCCACATTAAAATTATTTTGCTACTTTTTTTCGTATTATGCTGTCTGTATTTGAAATATCTCCATTCCTATTCTGTTCATTCTCCTTTTGTCATCCCTACTGAGCTCTTCCATAGAAAACCAGGGTAATACCATGCCTGCACCAGGTTGTTGCCAGCTGGCTCAGTAGGTTCAAAGGCCAGCTTCAAAGGACTCGGAAGGTTTTTTTATTTTGAAGTGCTTCCAGATTCTTTCATTGGAAGAGAATCACAGTAGGGTACCTCTACTTGCAAAACAGCCAGAAACTGAATATACAGAATTGTGTCTGCAGACACAGTGGGCCATATACAATTTTTGTATGCATGTAAGTGTTGACTTCAGCAGAATTTTTCCTGAATTTGCTAAGTGTATGTGAAAGCATATTCCAGTCCAGTGAGCTTATGAAACACTTAGGAAAGAAATGCAGGTGTCTAATAATCTTGCACCTGACTATTTCATCCTTTTTTTTTTTTTTCATTTTCCCTCTTTCCCCCTTATATTATCTTCTCTCCCCTCTCCATGATCACTGTGGTTAAGAAAAGATTTATTTAGGTCTTTTGTAACTGCAGCTAACCAAGAGCTTCTCCTTCCAATAAGAAGATTTGTCTTCAGCCTTCACTGTCATACTACTGTGGCAATAAGCATTGTTAATGATATTTCTTCAGCAAGCCTTGTTCTGAGACTGCCATCTTGACTAATTATGGGAGCAGACTGAATTTAGGCTTCAGGCTCTGCCAGTGTCTGTGTGAAAGGCAGGCAAGCAACTTTCTCATTCTGGCCTGGGAAAATCTTAAGGATGAACTCAAACCTTAGGAAGTGAGAAACCATCTGCAGGTGGTGTTTTTCCAACATTTTTACTGGCAAAAGATGTTTATAATAAGACAAATCATATTCATTGTGCTGAAGTACTCTATAAAAGGGCCATGTAAAGGAATAAAGATTGCTCTCATTTTCACCATCACATCGAGTCATGTTGTTATTTCTGTGCCATCCAAAAATTGTAACAACTAATCATTCATGAAAGAGATATTTTAAGGGGAAATAATTTCATATTATTTTGTAGTGAAACTAAGTTTTGAAGGGAAATACAGAGAACTGGTGAGTTGATTTTTCATATGTCATATTTATTCCTATGTATTTTTAATATTTCTGTAATGAAGTCTGATTTCATTCATTTAAACTGTATAACAACTCCACAAATTTGCACACCACTTCAGAAGTGCTCTACTTTGAGTTAACCGATTATAGCCCCAAAAGCCCCATTATTAGCAAGTTATAGCTAATCATGGCTCCAATCCCCTTTTCAGATACAAATAGCATAGGATGAGTCACCCTAATATATGTAGCTGTAGCTGAGAGCTTTACCAGCCATGTGATCTGTTTTGAATACAATACAACAAAGCACTTCAGGACTCATGACTGTGTCTTGAAGTGCTATTACAGATCTACTGCTCCTCATCATTTACTCACACAAGGAAAAAATGTCTTCTAGTTATATATCACTCCCTCTCCTCATGTACATAACTCGACATCCAGATTATATTTGCAGATTCACATATATATATGTCCATGTTAAAAATTGGTGACAGCTTTGGTGGGAGCTAACATATTGTGACATCAGCTACAACAGTCATCATTCATGGCTCAGTTGCCTTCCAGAAGCTATAGAATGATGATTTTTTTTTTTTGCATTTTACCTAGACCAATCTGTTTCAGTGATTTTCCTGTAATGCACATACACATACCCACATACACACAATTGGGTTTCCATGGCAAGATTTTTGCTGGCAGAGGGGCTTCAGGAGTGACTTTTTGTGAGAAGACACCTGGAGTTTCATGATGAAGCAAATATCTGCCCTGCAGCTCATGGATGATCACCCTCTAGAGCAGATGGGTGTGCCTGAAGAAGGCTGTGACCCCATGCAGGATGTGTGCTGAAACAGGCTCCCAGCAGGACCCATTGCTCTGTGTTCAGAGGGTCATGCTGCTACAAATTTTCTGACAGCTCTTGGGATCCTTGCTGGGGGCCCGTTCTGGATCAGAGAATTCCTGAAAGACTAGTTTAGTCAAAATTCCAAAATCCTTTCTGGACTCAGTAAACAATATAATTAGTGGAATCTTGGTATCCAAGTTCAATTTTGAGAAAGACAACGCCTAGGAGAGTTAATAAGTATCTTCTTATGTCTTCTCCTTTCAGGGTCTGTAGCTTCTGAAGGAATCAGCTCACTTTCAGTGCAACATCAATTTAAATTACAAGCTGAAACCCCAACAATCTACAAGAAATTTTTGTTACTACTGATCTAAAGGATTTTCTTTTGAACTGGTCTGGAAGAGACAAAGTACTTTCACCTTGTGTTCCTATGTTTTCACCAGGCTTTTTATACCTAAAATATTGAACACTGGCTGAACAGCACAGTTTTGTTTATCAGCAAGTCTCAAATTCACACACTTGATTTTCGAAAACATATCTTAATCATTATCTTAAAAGAAAAAGGGTTTTATTGGTACTCTTCAAATACGAAAATAGCAAACTAATCAAGAAAACTGATTTTCTATAAATTATCCATAGGATTCATTATAGAAATATTTCTGGTTTTTTTCTTAATTGTTTGAAATTTAATTTACTCCCATTTTCTTTTATTTTTCTTACATTTCAGTCTTATTCTTTCATTTTTCTGTTCCTGCTTCAGAGCTTAATAGAAATGAGAATGTCTTGGGTTTATTTTTATTTTTTTGTAATTATGGACAAATTTTCTTAAGCTTCTTCTACATATTTTGTAAAACTTTAAAGCAGCAAAAATACAGTTCCATTGTTCCTTTCATTTACTTCTTGTTCTAAACCGAAGTTTTGAAAAGCCATTGGTAAATAAGGGGGAAAAATAAGAGGAAAAAATACCATCAAAAGACAATCAGCTTTAATTTTTCCTATTTTTAAAGGAAATCCTGTGAAATTATAAATATTTTGCATGAAGTATTTCCAACAGGGAAAAAAACCCTAAAACATATAAACTTGTTCACAACATATTTGAACAAAAAGAGAAATTTACTGACATTATTAATATCGTATTTGGGAATGCAAAGCATGAGAAAATGAAAAAAAACTTAATTATAATTCAAATTAGTAATTTGCTTTTGATGCCTCATCACATTTTCTTTCAATAGTGGCTATTCTCACAGTTTTATCACCCTGTAAACCTCCTTCCCAATAGGATCAGGAGGGTCATAAAGTGCACAGTGTCCATACTTGCTGAAGGTAAATCCATGTAATTCAGCATTTAATCCCTGAAGGTGATAATACATAGGTGCCTGCAGACATCTTTGCATACTTTGATGCTGAGTGACTGAGTTTGAGACCTTATTGATGTCTTCATGGCATGGTAGAAAGAGCACCTTGTCTCTAAGGCACACAATAACAGGACAAAAAGTGGTGAATGCAATTTGGAACACGGAGAATTCCAATAAGATAGAAAGTTCATTGTTTCTTTGCTGCTTTATTGAGGTGGTGTTTTTTTTTTGGGGGGGGGTTGGGGTTTATTTTTGTTTGTTTGTTTGTTGTTGTTGTTTTTTGGTTTTCTTTGTTTGTTTGGGTTTTTAATCATGAGAATGATTAAGCAGCAGATGTGAGCTTGCCTACAAAGGCTGTGACAAAGTCTTGGGTTATCTGGTCTGATAGGAAGTGCTTCAAATGGGGAACTGGAAAAAAGACTCTCATGTGGTCCCTTTGAAGGAAAATTATTTGATGATCTACAAACCTATGGTTATTCCAGAAGTTGTACAGATCTACCACTTAGTGATGAAGAACCGTTTCATTTCATTTCAGCTTTTCACCTAACAGATTTATCTCAAGGCTTTAGATTGTATTGTTGTAATAAACAGCCCATATTAAGATCTTCTGTAATTTCTAGTACCTTTCTAGGCTATATTTTTTCTGAACTTTAAAACATCTTGAATTGCTCAATTTTTCATCACGTGTAAGGAAATTTTCCTTGATTATTTTTTGCCATTGACTGCTTTTTCCTTCCTATATGACTTGTATTTGAATGGAAGGGTATCAGAGGCAGACACAGTTTTTGAGGTGTAGGTACTACTCTAAGTCTACTCTGAAATAAATATGTCTCTTTATTGTCCTTTCCTTCAGGGAGACATAACTTCACTTATTTTTCCTTTCCCTTTTTCTTTTTGTTGTTTTTACTTTGCACTACTTCAAATGAAAATAGTATTGAATAACATTTTTTAATGTGCAATTTCTTTTTTTATTTTCATGCATCCTTAATCTTAATTTTACTTAAAGCTGGCTTAAGTTATTTATATCACTGTTTCATCTATATATTTTTTTTTCTGATTATAATGCATTTTTTACTTCCTTTCTTTCTACAACTTCTAGAATGCATTGTGTAAATTCATGTACCCAGAAAAACGTGAGTACTGCTCTTGGCATTCACTCTGAAGGAAATAAAAATTGCTTTTCATTCTTCCTTTACTTGCACATTAACACCCACACAACAATGTGGCAGCAAATGTTACGTGCATCTTAAGTTCAATCTGTCTCTTGCTTTAACATATTTTAAGTGTTTATTTTCAGCAGACTTCTATTATTCTGTCTTGACACACAGTTTCTTCTTAAACTTTTGTGTTAGTTGCATCAATGGAAATATCACCTTCATCCTTTTGAAATGAGCGTTACCTACTCACCTTTATATACCAAGAGTTTTTTTCCTTTGCTGAATGTTATATTATCCTTTATTCAAGTTAAGCTCTTTTCTGGGTCTAGTTAGGAGGCTGTTTAGATATCTGTATTCTATAAATTAACAAAAACATCATAAGAATATATAAATCTGACAGAAAATGCCCACCTTCTATATTTTCTCAAGGTGAATGTGGCCTGAAGCAATGTTCCTGCCTTTACTGAAACCCTTTTATGAACTACAAGTATATTTGTCACATATACCCCTCATTCTTTTTTACTTAGAATTTATTAGTAGTGTAGAACTGTGTCCAGCATTTTTTTGTTACAACCAACTTAGAGCAGGTTTGTTTTGCTTTCTGATTGGACCAAGAGCCAGTGTTATGTGCAACTGCGTGCCAAATGACAAAGGCAGAGGTCCAATAAGATCTTTGTATTGCACTAAACTAATGGGGAGGAGTGTGCAGCAATGCAAACATGTCTCAGTCATATAGGTTAGCCACTTGGCAAAGGGAAGTAGATCAACCAAATTATCCTATCACTGATTATTACGTTCATTATATTTTGACTGAATTTAGACTTGAATGGAATAGGATCTTAGAATGGTTTGGATTGGAAGGGGCCTTAAATATCCCCTAGTTCCAACCTTCTTCCTATGGACAGGGATGTCACTCACTTGGCTGGGTTGCTCGGGGCCCCATTCAACTTGGCCTTGAACCCTTCCTGGGATGGGGCATCCACAACCTCTCTGGGCAGGCTGTTCCAGTGCCTCGCTCCCTTCACAGTAAAGAATTTCCTCCTAACACCTTTTTTTCATTTTAAAACCATTTCCCATTGCCCTGTCACTATCTTTCCATATAAAATATCCCTCTTCCTCCTTCTCATAATCCCCCTTTATGTACTGACAGACTTCAGTGAGGTCTCCTCAAAACCTTTTCATGTTGTTGGTTGTCTGTCCTGGACAACCACAATTTCTTCAGCCTGTCTTCCTAGGAGAGGTGCTTCACCCCCGTGATCATGTTCAGGACCTCCTCTGAGCCCACTCCACTGCCCTCCTGAGCTGTGGACTCCAGAGCTTGACTCACTGCTTCAGGCAGGATCTCATGAGGGCAGAATTGAGGGGGACAATCATCCCCCTTGACCTCCTTGTCACACTTCTTTTGATGTGATATCCTTTGAAATTGTAGGATGGAATATTATATCTGCTAGCAGTAAACTATGTAGTTATTAAACATGAGTTATTTTTTTCCATTAAAAACATCATAATTTGATCACATTTAAAGCACCTCATTTCTTCAGAGAACATCTGGATGATACTTTTAGTAATACAGTTTAAGTAGTTTTGCAAAGAACAAGGAAATGTGATCCTTAAGGTTCCTTCAACCTTGAGGTATTTAGTGATTTATCTCTGATGTCTGCATCAAATTTCACTTACTGGCATGGAGAATGATCCAATCCTAGTTTGTGGGCAGGACAATAGGGTCTGACTAAAATTTTTCTGAAGAAAATTACTATATTGTCAATATTTTATCAGGCAAGGGAATTATCAAATTACATGCAGGTTTTTCCATAATAGAAAAATCTTTTCTAATTGTCTAAACTGTCAGTGATTAAGGTTTCACCTCAAGGAGTGATACCCAGTGGCAGATCAAGCTGTAAATTCTAGCTCATGTCCTACCAAATAACACCTGTAAGTGAGAAATGGTGTTCAGCAAACATTTTTTTTTCACTGACACATTTTCCACTTTGAAGTTTCTGAAAAGGTCTGCAGTTCAATTAATAGTTTTTTGTTTGTTTTGCTTTGTTTGTTTGGGATTACTTTTTATTGTTGTTGATGTTGTTTCTAGGTACTATGACATAAGTTATAAAACCTGACCTAAAGTATATTTTCAGGTGGGAACACCACTGCAATACTGTTGGGGGATGTTAAACAGAAGACAGATACATTCTTGGTTTTATTGACAGTTAAAGATGGCCCCTGGAGCCTTATTTTCATTGGACTGAATTTAAGACGTGCTTTGGAATGAAAAGGTTGGCATCTTCCTCACAGAAATGTAAGTACATATTATAATTAATGAACTGTTTCTGAATATAGAACTGAGATCCTAGACTGAGTTAGAGAGTTTAAATTATGAGAGTATAGAGATCTACAGGGATAAAACATAATCTTATAGTAAAAATGATGGGTTTTTTTCTTTACCATCTGAAGATAATTTAAAAACCCAAAACCCCCTACACTGAAATATTCACATATTCTTAAACATATATTAATAAAAATTAATAATAATCATTTTTTTTTTTCTCCAGTCTTTTGGACCTGGAATCACTTGCTACTACTATATTTTTCTTTTAAAATACACTATATGTTTACTCACTCATATTATTTCTTCAATTGATGACTATATTTTCACATTAAGTATTATTATATTTATCATACTTACCATCATTTTTGCATTTTAAATAAATTTGTATTCTAAAATGGTTTATAGTATTATTTAAGTTCCATAGGGCTTTTTTATGTTCTGTTGAGTTTGAATAGAAATTTTGCCTTTGCCCAGACTTAGTTTTGTAACTTGTCCCAATTTGGCAAAACCCCTTATTTTTAAATATAAAATGGAAAGCTGAGACACTATTCTACCTAAAGTTACTCTTAACACATAAAGGAATTAATTTTCAGATAAGTTATGAGAAGTTATATAGTTTAATCCTGAGATACTAATTAATGACATAAAACATTTCTAGAATTACACCTTAAGTAGTTATTTCCTAAAAGAAAAAAATATAGTCATTGATTTTATATCTTTTAATCACTTAGTATAGTATCTTCACTATTTGATAAATTGCAACAAATATTTTGGGTATTTTGTATTGAAATAGACATAATTAAATTGCTGCTGGGATCAGTTGCTTGGTTGGTTAGTTGGTTGGTTAGTTTTTCTGGTTTCTGGAGTATCATCAACACTTGCAGTTAATATAATCTAAATTTAATTTAATGGGACTGTTAGTCCTAAGATATCCTTTGATTACGTGGAACAATTTTTTAGTTTTATATCTTAATATTCTGTACTTGCTTCTCTTATTGTTAACTACATATTATCAACTTCATCAGCTGAAGCAAAAAAATATGCAATAGTTTTTCCTTGAAGATTTTACAATCAATCTGCATTCTTTAGTTGTTGTACATCATGACTCATAAATAATGTTCCCACAGACAGGATTACAATTGCATTTCTTGAAATTATCCCCTAAGGCTACAATCCTCGAAACTGACTTTGCTGTGGACTGAAGTAATCTTGCAGGAAGCACAGAGAAATAAATACAGAAGGATGACTCCAAATAAGAATCACAGAATGTTAAAATGCCTTTTTTCCTTTCTGATTTCTGTTTGCAAATGAACTGATTTCTTTATGATTAAATATTCACTGAGTAATATTCTTGAGCAATTATCTATACAAGGAATGTTAAAAAAAGCTTGCTTTACAAATCACTAGCTGAAGTTGTGTTTATGTTAGCACTCTTCATGACTAAATAACTGAAAATATTCAAGGGGGAAGAAAAATGGGTATTGAGTACTGACAATGTTGACATATTGTCCTTAGTCTCCAGTAAGAGTAAGATGGGTAACCACTCAGGAAAATATTAAGGAACATAATTGTTGGCAGATTGATAAGGGAACATCATATTATAAATGTAAATAAATGACATTTCACAAGACTCAGTTAGCACCATGTAAAAATATTTTTTAAAGAAGAGAGTTTGCAAAATTTGAACAAGTCACAAAACTAGGCTGTGCAAATGCAAAATTTCTATTCAAACACCACAGAACATACAAACTATGAGTATTTGAAATAGTCTTACATGCAATATTATATAGATATAATTAGGGGTAGAACTAGTTCACTTGTTCAGCACCCAGCTTTGTACCCAGCTTAGACTGGATGTATGTAAAACAAATGATCCAACAAAAAGCAGTCTTATACCAAAATCTTCCTCAGAGACATGATTTGCAGAATAATCATTCACACTACCAGGCATCTAAACAGATGTGTGAAGTCACAACATTTCTGTAAATCTTTGTTACAAAGTCATCCACTGTTGAATGAAATATCCATGAGAANTATTTTGATTTAATTTTACAGGGATTTTTTTTGTGTGTTTTTTTTTTTTTTTTTTTTTTTTTTTCCTTCCTGACATAAACTTAATTCCTAATAGCTCAGTGTTCCTCTATATATACCACCTGGAAAATTATTGTGAAGGTTGCTTAGATAATTTTCATACTTTGAAACTGTAATATACTGATAAAATATTACCACAGCCAGTGAAATAAATATTCCATACTATACAACATCAAACTCAGTTAAAAAAAAAAAAAAAAAATCCCCAAACCCCCCTGAAATCATGGGGAAGAAAGAAAGGCGGAATATTCAGAGTTTTGCCATTTGTCCTCCCAAGTAAACATTAAACATGATGGATCCCTGCTTTCCTGAAGATGGCTGAAGACTTTCAGACTTATGGGAAGTAGTGACTGAATTTATTTTTCATTTGTTTTCCTTGTCTGTACAGGTTTTAATTTGCCTATTGCACCGTCTTTACCTAAATCCCCTAGTTTTCCTACTTTATTCTTTGCACTTCCCACTGGAAGGGAGTGAATATGTGCCTGTGTGGAGCTTAGCTGTAGTTAAGCTCCAACTATAAATATTATTGTTGTTATTTTATTTACACACAAGGTAATAGTATACAGTGAGCAGATGACATCCAAAGCAAAACTTAAATGAAAAAAAATGCAATTCTTTTTGGGACTGTAGCATAGTTTTCATGGATAAGAAATAGCCAGAATTATTTGATCTAATTTTCAGTAAGGATTTCAGTACTTAAGATATGCAATAAACACATTTTTAGCCTAAATGCAGCAAAATTGTGTTGTAACAGAAGTAGAAAAATCTCCAGTTTATAAGCTGATCAAATGAACCCTTTCTATTTAGAGATAAAGCTTGGAAACTTTTGTTGGAGTGATTGTTCAGAATACCCTGGAAAGTTTTGGAAGCCAATGGCTACAGAAAATTTAAGTATTGAAAGTGATAGAGGAAGCTGTGGAGAGCTGTGGTAGCTGTGAGAGAAGAGCTGTGGCTTGTGAGGTCAGTGAACAACGAAGTACAGAAAGACTGATGTCCTTGCAGATCTATTTTCTCCCCCTTTCCTTCTTGTCTCATTTCCCTTTCTCCTTACCACTGCTTTTGTGCAGTGGTCTGTACTGACTGCATTGAAAATAATTTGATCAAATTTGCGTTAAATCGAAGGACAAACCTCCAGACAATATTTTCATAAACCTATCACATTCTCCATCATTTGGGTGTTCAGATGGGATCCACTGATCTCAGTGAGAGCTGATGACAGGGTGTAATCAAAGCAGCATAATGTCATCTCCTATCCAAACAAAAAATGCCATCACTGTGAATTGAAGGATTGTGTATGCTCACTCCAACAACCATCGTGCTTACCAAGTTCCACAGAATCATAACAATCTCTGTGTGGCAGCAGAACTTGGGTGGAGTGATGAAATTTTTATTACTGAAGGTGAGCTATACAGTCTCTTCTCTTTATTTCTTTGGAGAATTAATCATTTGAGAAAATACGACTCCTGATTATAGTTTATAGGCTGCCACACAATGAATTTCACAATATACAACTGGCTGCACTGCTGAGCTTGTAATGTTTGCATCCTATTTGCTTCAACTGTGAGTGTGATTCAGAACTACTGAGGCATCTGTGTACATGTCAGCGCCCACATATTTATATTGTGTTCATTGCAACCCATTTCCACCCTGATGCCCATACAATGCTCAAATCAGATTTTCCTTTGCACTCAGCTGAACTTCAACATATTATTTCTTTTTTAAAGAATCTTTGGATTTAGGATTGAGGTATCACTACAGCCAAACTGATGGCAGCTAAAATTATGGGATCACTTTAAAAAAGTCATAGTCAACATGGATTTTGAATGCATTTATAATTCATTTGGATGATTCCAAACCTAATTTTTGTTCTTGGTATTATGAAAGGGAAAATTTCAAAGCATTAAAATTAGTTTATAAGAGCAACATAAATTACACTGCAAGAATTCTTTTCCTCTAATTAGGGACCTTGTGCTGGATGTTTTAGCAAAAGATACCTTTTTGTTTGTAAAAATCATACTGTGGATAATTTTTGGCTTTATATAGGATGCGAAATTGATTGTTGTATTTGGCTTTATATATTTTGGTGAAATTGATTGTTCTATTATGTGAATTTAAAAATAATTCTAAAGCTAGAAAATCAGAGAGAGTTAATGTACGGAACCAAACAATGTATTATTCAGCTCATACATGAAAGAAAATAACAACTTCAAGTACAGCAAAGCAAACTAGTTGAAAGTGATTGCCAGTTCAGGTTTGGTAAAATATTTTCAGAAACATTTTTATTGCAACTCTTTAGCTCCTTCTAATAGCAGTTTGCTGTTCTTGTTGGGCTTTCATAGACAACTCCAAATGCTGAAAACATACAACTTAATTTTTACATTCAAAGGAAAATGTAGGATCTGAAGTACATGATGAATTTTATACTAACACATCTATATGCATCTCACACAGTTTGTCTGGCAAATTAATCTCTCTGGTACTTCAAAAACATTTTGGAGAGCCTTCAGGTAAGAACTGGGTTTGAATGGGATAATTAACCTTGACAGTAATTTCCTCATATCAGAGCCAAATAGCAGTTGGAAAGATGTACTCACTTTTCACAGAGTGCCAGGTACTTATGGCCTGGAAAGAGGCTATAATGTGTTCAAAAAATGTTTATTTCAAGCAGGCATGGATAAGGGTTCCAACAGAGACTCATCCATCAAATTCCTGGAGAAGGACATGATTTACACAGGAGGTAATAGAGGCCCTGGCTGGATGTTTGCAGTATGTTATTTTCAGTCCTATACCATTGTAAGAGATTGCTTCCTGAACTAATGCAATTAAACAATATAATTAGATAATATTAAACACTTGTTTACATATTATTAGAGAATTAATCTTAATTTCTTTCCTTCTGAAAGAAAATGATAAATATTAAAGTTTTATCAGCTCTGTATCGTAATTGTGTAGGTAAATCTGCTGGCTGTCAATTCAATCTGACAGACACATTTTTATGGTTTTAGCAAGTCAAAACCAGGTCTGAAATGATCTTTTCATGTTATCCATTGCTCATTTTTCAGTGACTAAGTAAGTAGTATTCATTGTTTATATTAGTATTTCCATGGTGTGCATATGGTTTAACTGCTTAAGTTTCCAATATTCAAATACAAAATGTTTTTGTACTTTGAGCTGAAAACAGCTGTCTCACATGAAGTGAACTGAGGTTTTTAAAAATTACTAATAAAAATGTCAAAGGACACATTTCAAGTTTTCCACAGGGTGCGGATGCTCAAATTTTTTTTCTGAGGCAACATGCAAATATGTAAAATAGAATTTGAAAGGAGTAGAGTTAGACCCATAGTTGGATGTGTTTGAAAATCTTACCCATTACTTGAATTACCATTTTCTAAAAAGTTATGCACTTTTCTCTGTTTTCCTACTAACTAGCTTTTCAACAAACAATGGATGAGATTTCTTAAGATTATTAAGAAAGTTGATAAATTATTTTTTCATCTACTTGTGAATCCTAGATAAGCAGAAAAAAACTCACAAGAGATTTAAATGTCAATTTCAAGTCTATTTTGGAAAAGATATATCTTCTGATTGACATAAGCAGCTTCATATCTCATGTTTGTCTACTGAGTCCCAGTCACTGAAGTCTTGAGAGCTGTGTTGCCAGGAGAAGTCCATGCACTTCACACTCATCTGACTAGTTCTCTTAATTCTGACAACTGCATTTGTTAGATCTTTATAAAACCATGAGGAGAGCTTAGACACTGCTTGGACAACAGTGTTTTGGTTTCCTACTCTGTAGGAGCTGAATATCAGCCTAAAGGTTTCAGTGGAACAGAACAATTGGTGTGTAGACTGTGCCAATAAACCAAGTAGTAACTTGGTTGTATCAATGACATACAACCAAGTTCTGTTTTAAAGTATTTAATGGACACATGTAGTAGTCTTCTACATGCAGAATAACTTCTACAGCTTATAAACTATCCTACTGATTTATTGTAATGTATGACTTGTCCCTGGAAACTAATGGAAAATTCATGGCACTCTGTTGCTTGCAGTATGGCATTTAACTGCACACTCTTCCATGTTTCTTTCAACAATTCTCGGATGTATCTCACAATTGGACAATTCAGGCACTTGAAAGAACTTGTGTTTACTGATATGCTTTTGTTGTAAGGAAAGAAAGATACTACTGCTCCTCAACTGGCCTGTTATGAACTCTTTTTCCTCTCTGTTTCCTTATGTATGTCAATATCTAAGGAGATATGTTGTTGTAAAGTATTCTACTGTAAAGGAATTACCTAAAAAAACTTAATTTCCAACTAATTACAGTTATTAAATATTGTGAAGGAGAATTATTACACTTTGAAGAAGAAACACAATACTAGGGAATAAAAGAGAAAAATAGTCAGTAGACCTGAAAAGTAAAAACATTAAGATTGTGATTAGTATGCAAAACAGAGGATTTGCTGTTCTAGTGCTGGCAATTTCAGTGTAAGAATGCTAAGCACAGTCCCAAAACACTGCAGAAGATATTGTGTGTCTTAAGAAGAAAGACCGTATGAGAAAGATAAAGCTTTCCTGAACTTCTTAAACAGTGCCCTCTTTCTCATAGGATTTAAGTTTCCTGGTAGAATGCACATGCCCTTCATTAAGAAAATAGCAAATGTCCTTAAGGACTGATAGCATTTAAACTAGAGGGGGAAAAAAGACAAAGATTAAAATAAAAATAAATAAGTACACAAATTATCTGTTTTAAATTCCCTGTGCCTATGTGTAAGTGCTCTATCTTGGAAATCACCTGTCCCAGACACTTATAAGCTTCTGTGGTTGACAAACAATAATTACAGCAGTAATCTCCAAAGGTGATTCCAGGATGGTAAATAAAAATGTGGCACAAAATATGCTATACAGTTAAAGATTTGATGTTCCTTGCAAATTTTTAACTTTACCCTACAATTTTAGGATTATTTTCTCCATAAACTTAAGGTATGTGTTTCAGATTTTTTCCACTCAATCAGCAAGTACATCTAGACTCACCTATCATTCTTTAGAAGTTGTATAACTGTCTAAATACTGTAATTCCACATAAAAACTCTGTTTTCTTGAATATAAAGAAATAAACCTACCTGCAGCTGAGTAGATGACAATTTTCCTAATGCTACCTTTTCCACTCTCAAATAGGATTAAATTTACTCTGCAGTTCAGTCTGTCACAGCAGATGAAAGGAGGTAATCCTTCACCTTTATTCAAACACTGGCACTGTATGTACCTGGAATCCTGTGTCCATTCTGATCTGCTCAGCACAAGAGAGACAGGGACATACTGGGGAGAAAAAGGCCACAGGGAAGATGAAGGGGCTGGAGCAGTTCTCATATGAGAAAAGGCTGAGAGATCTGGGACTGTGCACCCTAAATCACCTCAGCAGGATCTCATCAATACATATTGCACAGAGATGGTGCAGCAAGGACAGAGCCAGGCTGGTAAAAAGGACCAGAGGCAACCGGCACAAACTGAAACACAGAAGGTTCTATCTGAACATCAGGAAACACATTTTTTATTAAGAGAGTGACTGAGCCCTAGTACAAGTTGCCCAGGGAGTTTGTGATCTTCCTCTTTCAAGATATTCATGCTCCTGGACAACTCTTCAGGAAGCCCTTCTTGAGAAGGGGTTTGGACCAGACGACCTCCAGAGGTCTCTACCAACCTCATGCATTCAGTGAATTTGTGACCTGCCTTGATGTGGACAATTCATATGAATATTTTCAAAAACTAAATGAAAAGGTCTACATATAGGACTTGATTTAATCATCTCATGTTTTTGAGAATCCAGTGAGTACCAACTTAAATTCTAAAAGTCATGTCCTATCTGCCAGGTATGTGCAGACATCTAGATGTCATAGAACATGTAAAATAATGTTATATGGGAGTACCTAAATCAGGAAAGCTCCTGTATCAGACTGAGACGAATACATACACATATGATAAGAGGTTTGGTTTTTGTTTCTTTTTTTAATCAAAGTCGCTAGAAGAAACACAAAAATCTCTATTGAACTGCAGTTTGAAGAATAATTCTTCAGTTCTTTACCCTAGCTCAGACCTTAATCAAAGCTCAACCTGCAAGGGACATTCATTTTGTAAAGCAGTGTCAGTTGTCTGCACTGCAGAAAGTGTTGTCTATTCTTTGTACTCTTTAAGAACTTCCACAAATAAATTCAGAACTAGAGGGATGATTATTTAGGTGAAATTTCAAACATCTGTGAAGGATTGTTAAACAGAGTAATCAGAATGGTGTTCCAATTAAACTTCACAAATTTCTTACATTTTTCTTAATGCTCTTCAATGCCTCAGTATAAATTAGCATAGATTTCCTGTCTTTCAGTCTTAACAATCATGTTTTTCACAGTTTCCCAAGTATTTTTTTGTCTTGATTTTCCCCCCTTCTTGTTCAGCATGGGGTATAGTCTCACTTAATCCCATTCCAAATTCCAAGCTATTCTAATCACATCACTCTCATCTAGATGTAGTCGCATTTCTCTTTTTATATGATGGAACCAATCAAACACTTCACATTCATCAACATAGTATCACTTAAGCAATGTATCATTTTGCCTGAGAGGTCAGTTGAACATTTCAGAATGTAAATGGTCATGTGGTAACCTAAAGCAATGCTGGCCATTGCAATTTTTAATTTTGAAAGGCCATGGGAAAACAGAGCTACTTACTTGGATGTATTGACTGAACTAAGTTGCTCATGGAAAAGCATAGAAACTCTGCTCTGTGAAGTGTCATTTTCAAGATATAATCATATTGTCTCTCTCTTGAAACTTACTGGCTTCAAAAAATCATAACTTTTTATCTACAGCATGAGGGTAAATACTTGATTATTAATTCTCACTACAAAAATAATAGAAATATCATGTCTATTTTTGTCAAGGACAATAAAATATACATAAACTTGAAGTCTTTTTCCTCCCTTTAAAAAAAACTATGATTTACAATGCTCAGGGAAATCTTGATTATGAAAAGAGTCATTTTTCCCCATAATCTGACTACTTGAAGAAAGGTACAATAAGAAATTAAACATTAATGTGCAGTTTATGTTGGATGTTTCTTTAGTTGTTTTTTTTTTTTTTTTTAAAGAAAAGTAATAAAATGGATCTGCCAATTATTACACAACAAACATGAGTCAACTATGGAAATGATGGCTCAAGGTTAGCTTGCTGCAATATTTTTTTAATTCAACAAATAGTGAAATCAACTTGTTGCCTCCGTAATAGATGGTTATGACAGAGCTAAAGAGCTCAAAATGTTTTTGTAGTCCCCGGTCTAATTAACATTTCTCTTGTGTGACCTACATTTCCCTGAACTGTAACAGCAAAGACCCCCCCAAATCTGCTTTTGTTTGAAAAATCTTTTGTAACATGTTTAAGAGATCAAAGGCAGAGCAACCAGTGTTTATACACCTTCACTTTGAAATAAGTGATAAAGTCGTATTCCTGCAGCAATTTGCAGAGGAAAACCTTTCCATGCTAGTTTATCTCACTTGATTCTAATGGACACCTACAGATGCTGTGCTGTAGTAACAAGTGTGTGAGCTACATTTCTTTGATTTTTTTCCTGTTTTTCCATCTTTTCTTTTTTTGTTCTTTTAGATTGAAAGAAATATAGAAAAAAAAAACATGCTGAATATTTTAATGTTAATGATGTTCAGCTGAGTTTCAGTTACTATCAGAATCTGACGCATCCTAAGTAGATTTACTGCCTAGGTAATAAATGGTTACAGAAAATTGACTGCAGTATTGCAGCCAATCAAAATATACATAGTTATTTTAAGGACAATACTGAAGTTTATATTACTGAATCTTTTAGAATTATTATTCATTTTGCTTTGACATGGATGAACTTTTAACTTTATACTGGATAAATTACGTGAAAATGTACATTTGTGGTTTTTTTTCTCCAAGGTGCTAATGGAGTGAATTTTGAAAACACTGACTCTAATGTCTAAGTCAGTCCAGTTTTGTCACTTTCTGCTCAATATAGTAATTTGTACTGCAAAAATCACAGAATCATGGAATAGTCTGAGTTGAAAGGACCCAGAAGGATCATTAAGTCCAACACTTAAGCAAAAAATGCTGCAAGTGTACCAACTACAAGCCAAGGGAAAAATAAAGAAAAGTGAAGGAGACCTAGTGCAGATATATTTGAAATTTATATTCCATATAAATATATTATTTCCCTACTTTGATGCCTTAAGTTTTAGGGTTTATATTTTCCAGATTGTGTACTGCATTGGTATATAAGTCTAAACTTCATATAAAGTGTAAGTAAGTTCTCCTCACAGTTTAGTGGGACAAAAACGTCCTTTTCCAGAATGAGAACCAAGGACACTGTTGCAGCTTCAGGCACAAAAAGCGTAAACAACAGCAAATTGAGGAGAGCAGTCTGGGAGGATGGGACTGCATAACCTGATGCTGTAATTGGACCATTAACCCAAATATGTAAATGAACCAAAACCTTTAAAAGTGTGAAAATGTGTGACCCATCATCCATCTTGGGTGTAGCCTCAGCTGGGCTCTTGTACTGCCCAAGGTGTGTCCTTTAAAGGCATTTTAATAAATACCTTCTTTATTTCTTTAACACTGTCTAGCCTCTGTTCTAGGTAGTTTCTCAAGTCATCAACAGCCTGAAATCATTACCTTTAAGGAGAATGACCTGGTATATGCATTCTGATATTTATAAGCAAACTCAAACCCCATACAGAATTGAGACAACTGCAGAAAAAAATCTAAAAAATCCATAAAACAAAAGGGAGATGAAGGTGGAGGAGGAGGGTGTCAGTGCAGGGAGGAGTGACTTCTCTTCTTTCTAAAATTTCCTCATTAGGGAAAGCAGACAGAGGTGAAGATCTCTTTTCTTGTAACTACTGATAAGTCACAACAGATTGGTTTGCAGCTGCAACAGGGCAAGTTCAGATTATATATTAGAAAAAGTTTTTTAGTGAGGGGGTGAACAAGCAGCTCTCTGGGGAGGTGGTCATGGCCCCAACACTGTTTGTGTTCATGAAACATTTTAGAAATATGGTTTAACTTTTATTTTGCCCTGTACGGAGTCAGGAGCTGAACTTGAAGATCCTCCTGCCTCCCTTCCTAATCAGGACATTCTAAAAATCTGTGATTTTTAATTCCAATAAATGGATATTATAGTGACAGAGTTTGCATAGTGTCAACCTTTAAGCTGGGTAAATGAATCTGTTTTATCTCTATGCTCACTTTACTAAGTAGAACCACAAAAGGCATATTGCTTTTGCTTTCTTGATTGAAGTTGTGTGAAAAAGAAAAATGGGTCAGTGTTTAAACTGTTTTAGCTGCTATATTGTACTTATCTTTATCTGTGGAGAGAAAAAAATGTTAATATGTTGTTACAGGCCCACACCACTCAGCTGATAGATGCTGGCAATCTCATTTTAATGTCACTGGCAACAAGGATTATTTGCTTCCCAAAATCTCTGTAGATGCTATAGTTGGAAAAACAAACTAAAAAAGGTTAAAAATTACAGATATTACATTGACTAACAGTCATAACCAATTCATATTTGATTTTATAGATCAGTAAGGGAAAATGTTCACTAACTTGTACCAGATATCTATATATTGTCCTTAATGGATTTTTTTCAGACTCTACTTTTATTTAAAATTTTAACTGGAAGTCCACCATCCCTTTTATTTCCATGAGGTAAATAATATACTACCATGGAAGTGATGCTCTTTTCCTTTTTTAATTACTCCAGATGATTTATCACATCATGTGCATTACAGGGAGAGCTGTCTTACACTGCTAGTTAACTTCTATCTAAATTCCTTCTTTCCTGCAACTTTCTGAAAAAAAAATATATAATCATCTTCCACATTTCCTATTTTCCTTTAGTACTTTTTACAATAAAAAAGATTTACTAATCTTCATGTTTCATTGGACCAACTGAACCAGAATGAAGGTCAAAAAGATTTTTGTGAAAATGATCTGACATTAACTGCAGCTAAGTTACTGTCTTTTATTTATTAATCTTGCTCTGAAACATGGGATCCAACACCTCAGGGAAATAATATAACCACTCTAAGGTTCCTGAATGATATTATTTTTAAATAATGGAGTAGATTTCTGAATATATTGATTAGTTTGTTATGCAAGTTGAGGGCATGGACTTTTAGGCTTTTAATACACGAAGTGTCAATTTTTTAATTTTTTTCATTGCTTCCTAAGTTGGTCTAAGATAATTTGTTTTAATTAAGACTATCCTGTTTAAGCATAATATCTAGTCTGATGAGTCTAGCTAAGGCCAAAAGATACTTAGGTGAGATAAGTAATAAAATTACATTTTTTTTAAATTTATTGAAAAACCCAGATTTTCAATATATTCACTTACTGCCTGTATTGAACTATATTCCTAATATCCAGATTGGGGTGCTGGTAATATGGAAGGGAGGCTATTTTGATTTAAAGAGAATATGAGTTATTTTGAATGGTTTAATAAGTGTTTTCTCTGGGGACTGATACAGACCACCAAAAATTAGTATGAAGTAATTTTATTAGTCATAAACAGATGGGAAATGCAAAATTCACATTATCTTCAAAAATTTTATGACAATTTGGGCTTTTTAGGGGAGCGAGTCATGAGGTTGGCAGAGGGATGAGGAGAGGATTGTCCACTTTTAATTCAGGACATAAGGCCCTTAACTAAACCAGAAGTTAAAGTCTGCATCAACCAAAAAGAAAAAACCCAACAAATCCCTCTTATAAAGCAACAGTATTAGCATTGATTTAATCAATAAGGTGCTGGTTTATTATCCTTTACAGCAGCTCTTCCACTGTTGAACAGTTTCCCTCTGTTATAATAGATCAGATATCCTCCTTATGTGTTCCAATGTTTGCTGCAATCTTTATTACAGGACTAGCAATTTGCTTCTACTTTCATTCTAAATGTATTTTGATGTCCTTTGCACAGATAAGCTTTCTGTAGCTTTGAAGAAATAGGAATCATCTCATCATGTAATTCAGTACACTCAAAGTGCATCCAAAACCCCGTGATTGTATATAACCACAACTATTTTTTACTTAGAACACTCAATCTGCTACACATGATTATTTTTAGACTAGCTATTTAAAAAAAGATCTGAGGGCATCTCAAGGTTATTATAAGAACAAAAAGAATGTATGAAGGAGACAACTCTTGCCTATTTGTTTTTCTACATTACAGACTTTATTTTTGTTTTTGTCTTCCCAGGAGTGTCAGTGTCAGTGAAATTGTTCTCAATACCCTGTGCCTGTCTGGTTCATAAGGAAAAAAAAAAACCAACAGATTGTTCTTTATGATTTAGTATCTCCATGGGTGAATATTAAGGTACCTGGATTTGATTGTTTTAGTAATACGGCCTTGCAAAATCAGTCTTAAAATGAAAATTGAGGAATTTACTAGAAGAACAATAAAATGGTGATTTAAGTGGACAAAAATCTGAAGAAAGAATAAAATTATTTGTCCCTAACAAATAACATTAACAAAGGGTTCAGCTATGTTGATTAAGAAAATAACTCTAAAATCAAAGAATATTCATAACTAGGTAGAAAAATGTAGTCAAAATCTGAAATGTCCTTTTTGTTTTCAAGACAAAATGCTATTTTTAAAAGCAAATTAACATGATAGAATTAGAATCTGCTTTCTGTCCAAGCAATATGGAGCAAGATGAGATACTTATATCAACAATTTTTAAAACATTGAAAAACAGATTAATCTATTGTGGTTTTTGTTTTTGTTTTTGTTTGGTTTTTTTTTTTTTTTTGGGTTTTTTTTTTTTTGTTGTTGTTGTTTTTTGTTGGGTTTTTTTGTTGTTGTTGTTTTTTGTTGGGTTTTTTTGTTGTTGTTGTTTTTTGTTGGGTTTTTTTGTTGTTGTTGTTTTTTGTTGGGTTTTTTTTTTTTTTTTTCACTTAACTAAAACCTTCCCATTAAAATGATCACTTTTTGAAGGAAAATACATTGAGAAAGTTACCCTTGTTTCCTAACTGGGACCTTAATGGAGTCAACTTTAAAGTCAAATACAAAATTTTTCAGGAAAAAAAAGTAAGATTTTTTTCTAGATTTCTATACATCTCTTATTTTTTGCCAAAAGTTTGCAATGTATGAGCATTGAAATTAATTCCTTACTAAAAATTAATTAATACGGTTTTAATGAAATTAAAACCGTATTAATTACAATGGTTTTGTAATCAATGTATGTGACAGTCCCAGAGGCTTGGTTTTCTTGGTTTTTTGTTTGGTTTTTTTAGCCAAAATCTAATCCCATTGTGATTTTTTAAACTGCTTTTAGTGCTTTAATTGATTTTCCAGGATTATTCCCTTAAACATTACACAAATATCTCTCAAGTGTCACGAACTGAACTTCTGCTGAAATCAGTAGCTAAAGCACACTGACCTCTACATCTTGCATCAACTTTTAGATCCTTCATTAGAAGTGAACTAATCTTATTCAAGTACATATTCTCAGGAATGCTGGGCACCTACTGGTAAGTTAATTAAACTTCTCCACAACACATAAAAAAGCAACTTACATTTATGTTTAACCTTTTATAAAATGGCAATAGAACTGTTCAGAATATGTGTAATGTATTGCAAAAAACCAATGTTACTTAGCTTTTTATTTAAGTCCATTCATCTTTTCAAGTGCTTTGCAAATCTGTTTGCTCCCTCAATTTCTTAGCTTTAAAATATCAAGTAGAAATCTGTATTGTAAAAATCTTTATTCTTTTAAAAATTGCTTATCTAAAGAATGGAGCTTTAGAATAAAACTTTGTTGAAGAAAAAATACTTGCACCAGTTCTTTTTATTATTAACACTTGAAATAACATGAATAGAGCTTCTGCTATGTACATGGAAAATAAAACACACCTAATTATTCCTTTTATTTCACTCTCTTAGAACTTTCAGATTAAAAGTTACTAGAAAATAAACTGTAGGCTAATACTATGGACTCTATTAGTGCTGTGTGTGGACACTGTATGAACATCAAACTTCCCATAAAATCTAATCGTGAACATGTTTCACATAGAGGCCAGAAAACTAGAGATACACTTGGGAAAGCACTGCATATTCACTTCAGGAGAGAATCAACTAGTGAAACCATTCAGATTTTATTTTTATTAGATGAATTTTAAATTCTCATTTCCATATATAATAAATTTCTCTTTAACTCATGCAAAATGCACTTGATGTAGTACAACAGACAGTTGAGACTAATGCAAATTTTGAACCAGGTATGTATTTCCTATAAGGTGATGACTGAATAATAAACAACTAAAATTACAGGCATGGATTCAGAATTTTAAGTCTCCCTCTCTTCTAGGTAAATCCTTAGGCATAATTTGCCTTTTATTTCTTTCTCTCTTCCTAAATACCTCTGATGCTATCATGCCAGGGGGCACTAGAAATATTTCTACTTATGATATTCATGTCCTAAAATGCTCAGCTGTGGGATAGGAGAGCTAAACTGTGTCCTGTTGTTCCTCATACATTAGAAGGTAGACTCTTAATCCACAAGTGCATGCTTTCATTCTACAAGTATTGTGTAAAAACAGAAAGAGTCATGTTCCTTCATTCTGTGCCTGTCTCCTAGAAAGACCAAGATCCCAAATGGATGTGGGTAGGTATAAAATAATTGGGATTCACCTTATAGCAGCCTTCCAGTAACTAAAGGGAGCTCATAAAAACTGAGAGAACAACTTTTTACCCAGGCAGATACTGATAAGACAACGGGGAAAATTTTAAGCAAAAAGAGGGGAGATTTATGCTACATGTTAGGAAAAAGTACCTTTCTTAGGGAATAGCACAGCAGTAGAACAGATTGCCTAGAGAAACTGTGGGTTTCAGGAAGTGTTCAAAATCATCTTGGATGGGATCCTAAGCAACCTGATCTACTAGATGGTATCCCTGCCTGTGGCAAAGAGAGTGGAACTAGGTGATTTTTCAGGTGTACTTCTAACCCAAATAATTTTATGATTTATTATTTTTATATTTATTACCTCTTCTGAGATAAATTATGTAAGACACATACTAAAGAGCAGGAAGCTAATTCTCATATTTGTCTTTGAAAATATTTCTAGACAGCAGTGTAGTACACAAAATTTGAGGTTCAGCATACTCAGAGACTCAGGACTATTCTATTTTCATTTTTATTTTAACTTTAATACTAAGCATTTTCCAGAGTTGGTGGTATATTTAGATCTTGCAGAAACATGTAGTAGTGAAAATATAAAGAACTGCTTTTCTTTTGGGTGATGAAGAGGCTAAAGACATACAATCCTTCTTATTAGTAAAATGTTTATGCATTTAATCTCTTCACTCTGAAGAAAAATTTGTATGTCTTTAGTTTTGTCTTTATTTCAAAGAAAAGAAGTTCCTGATATTTTCCTTACTATCATCAACCAGTAAGAAAAAAACAGCAAAAAAACCCAACAAACACAACATCCATGCAATCCCATACAAGTGCTTGAAACAAATTTTCTAAAATTTTTCATGAGAGAACTCAAAAACCATCCAAAGATAGTAAAAGTGTGTGATAAATAAAAGATGTGATAAATTTTTGATGGCCTAGTTTCTGGCATATTCCACTAATGACAAATGCTGTTGTAAAACAAATGAGGGGGATTTGATGTCTGAACCTTACATATTTGTTTAGATTTTTTTCAGAAATCTGCATGGAAGAGATGGTAGGTGTCCATTCAGATAATTTTCAATAGTTAAGCATATGAATTTGTATATTTTACTTGTTTGATTTGAAGGAGGTGTGTGTGAAATTTCTGTATTTTTATAAATTTATGTATGTTTCTCTATGTTGCTTATGTTACAAAAATTAAAGACTTTAGTATTCATATGTATTATGGTGTTCTTTGATGAATACCACTAGAATTTTAAAATATTAGCTGTACCCTAAAAGAAACTGTGCCACTTTGACACCATTATGCAAAATGGAAGGTAGGAATATGATTAAAAAGAATTAAACATTCCAGGAAAAGGAAAGAAATATGTTGAGACAGACTCAAGAGAGAGTCTGTAAAAGAGATTTCTTTGTTTGCTCAGGGAAATCACTATTTAACCAGCTGGAGTGTAAGTTCCCACCAGGTTCTTCCATACCCAATTTAAAAACATGAGAGGAGCAATTCTTAAGGCACTTTACACAAGTGTATGCTCAGTTTAAATTTAGCATTTTATGCTAAAAATTATTTGAGATAGTAAATTCTTGCATCAGGGAATGTCTTGCACTAGCTAGACAAAGGAAGCATCAAAGAGAGGAGGTAAGAATCCAGCTGTCATTCTGTGAGGATCCTATACAACTAAAGAGACAAGTAATGAGGAAGGAGAAGAAATAATGAAGAGATCTTAAAACTGAGAAATGAAGTCTGAGACAGATGAGAGAGAAAAAGTGGAGTAATTCCTCTAGTCCCCAAATATGCATAGTGATACAGGGAAAACTGAGGTTATATACACGTTTTGGTTTTTTTGTTTTGTTTTGCTATCTTCTCAAGCTATTTTAGAATTCTAGAAGAGGCTTGGGGCTACTTAAAGAAGGACAGAAGCAGTTTGGGACCATTTGTCAAAACAAAGTATAAACTTCTCTTATTGCATATCATTGTAAATTGTATCTCATCATGACAGTATATCTGGGAAAGGATTTTTGGACAACTTAGTGTCTGTAGAGGAAGTAGTGAAAATGGTCTAAAATATTTGATTGCACTTCATGGATAGTGTGTGTGAGATTTATTTGACATAGCTTTAGAAGTTTGTGACAAAGTCACCTGGGTTCCCTCATAACACATTCACAGAAGCATTTCCAGCTTGAAATGACCTGTTTTAATCATATCCCATTCACCTGTGCCTGGAGGAAGGGATAAAGTCAAGGCAGGCAATACTTTACTGTAGGTCATGCTCTAGCTTGAAGACTTGGGGCCCAGAGGATAAGACACATAGAGAAATTTACTAAGTGTGGCCAACTCTAAGGTTTTCTCTGAAAGATTAAAGCTGCCAGCATTGCCTGCAGTGCATTTAGTAAAAAGAAAATGAGACACTCTTGAGAAAATCACCGACCCCTGTGCTGTAAACCCTGTAATATCACCTCTATATGAAATAAGGTCTCTTAATACAATGGTTCAGGCACACTCACAGACATGAATGGTTAGCAACTTCTCTAAAACACAGATTTCCAAAGTAATTTATGTATACAAAATACTGTACATGATGTCGTTATAAGATTATTCAGTTTCATATTTTTCCTTATTTTTATTTAAAAGATGGGATTAAAGTAAAATACTATAAATGTTGTTCTTGTTGTACTGCTAAGATTTATTTTTCTTTTTAACCAAGTCTTTATATCCAATGTCAGTGTTCTCAGAACAGTTCCAGAGAATTCAGTATCTTTTCTGAAAATGTAACTCCTTATGGCACTAGAAATGTCTCACACACACACACAAAATAAACTAATTTTTCTCATTTTTGCAGTGAGAGAGTGACTGTTTCTTCAGTTTCCCATTCTGTGACTCCTGTATTCTTTCTGTTTTCATTATTTCTGTCTGAGAAAACTAAACGTTTGGACTACTGTTTTCCATTTCCCCTGCAGAGGATTCTATCTGACTATAGTAAACATTTAATGCCAAAGACAAAATTTGTTAAATTTGGTTCCTGACATGGACCCCTAAATTCTCACCCCAGCTGTACAGACTGGGAGGGGTGCATTGTAGCACCCTGACGTATGTCTAGATGAGGAATCAGAAAGAGATGTAGCTGTGAGATGTGAGAGGGAAAGGAAATTCACGATAAAAACACTAATGTGCATTTGTTTGAGATGGAGAGGTCAGGACATGGCCAGAGCCATGGCATGGCATGAGCTTGAAAGATTTTCCACGGATATTAGATCTACGGAAAGCTTAAATATGGTGTGCAAGGTCCAGGCTACAGACATCCTGAATCTTTAACTACTGGCACAGAAAAGAGCCTGAGGTTTTTGCAGGAAAATAAAAGATTTCAGGACACTGTAGACCATTTTCTTAAGCTTAGCCAATGCTTAGTATCCCAGCAGAGGGGGAAGGAGGGCCAGAGTGTATACTCTGGTGCTCTCCTGTTAACTTTCTAATAGAAGTGTAACATGATATGATAACTGTCAAAAGCAGCAAATTATTTACCTCATAGAAGGAAATAGAGCCTCTGACTTCCTGTGGTTTACTGTCATATGATTTAGGAATTTAGAATCTAAACAAATATTGTTAACATTTGACACTGGGTGAAATGTATTGCCTTGTGATCGGACAAAATAATTTAACAATGCCTCTGGCCTTAGATTCTAATACTCTATTCAGGTCACTGTCCCAGTTAGTTCAGTGTGCTCTTTCCAATAATGGTAAATTAATGACTTTTTGAAGAGGAATAGTTAACCTATACCAAATCTCACAAACTGTAAATTATTGTGGGTATCAGGGAAAAAAAACAAAACAAACGTTTTTCAGCTCCAGTGAGAAAGAGTATTTTTTGTTTGTTCAAGAAAATGAATTGATTTATTTCAGTAAATGATCAGATAATATTTTTTTTCATACCCAGCTGTTGCAGATGAAGTAATGGACTTCACTCGCAAGAGAGACAATATAATTTATTGATAGAAAGCAGTGAATTAACAAAATTTAATATTAATGAGACAAATGTTAAACAAGATTTGATGGCAAGGTGTGCTTGATTATTTACTTCATAGCCAGCAGGGTCAGATAAAGCTGTCAGGGACTACCACCCACTGAGTCATGGTTCTGGAAGGATGCATTTGCCTTTTAAACTCTATCTCAGAGAGGCATCTAGGTACAGCTGGATCCAATCCTAGGCCTAAACTTGCTCAATGGTTTATGTCTAAAGGATGAGATGTGCACAAGCAATCCTTTATATAACTTAGTTAAGATTTCAAAGTTTAGCATGCTATTAATCACTTACTGGGAATCTGTTGTGGCAAGGAATCTCTCAGCCTTGAGGAGTAACCTTGAGAAGCATCCCTACTCAAGGGGACATCCTGGGGTGCAGCCCAGGGCTCTGCAGGAGAGCTCTACAGGCCTAGGCTGTCCACTGTTACAAAGTAGTGATTGACTGACACTCATCTTTGCATGCATGTATGAGGTCTGGGTCGTTGTTTCCAGACAGCCCCTGGAAATGTTATCTCTGTTCCCCAAAGTTTACAGTAAGCTGGATGATGCCATCACAGACCCCACTGCTGGCACTGGCTGAAGATATGACCTTTTTAAAGAATTGCATAGTGTGGCATTTCTTCTATATTGCATCAATAGATTTTATATTGCCTTTTACATGTTTTTTTTTTTGCTTATTTGTCCTCTATGGTATGTCATAGTACTTCATTACAAAGAAAACATTTAACCTTATGTGACTCACATATTTGAGGTTGTGAGCACCAACAAAGACAGGGCAGTTTAATGACATCTGCTCTCCTCTTTTGTAGCCTCTCTCATCACTGGAACTCCAGGTGCTATGTAGACTTGTTCAGTAAGCCTGTGAGCGTGGTAGGTGTCATCAATGTTCGCTTCACCTACCCTTGAAATACAGTAAGTTCTAAAGAATACACTTGAGCATTACATAAGAAATCGAAGCAGAAGGTCTAGAAGAATAATGGAACCAGTTGAAATCCTGAAATGTAGACAGAAATGTAGATAGACATTTGCCTAACTAAATAGGTGATAGTATGTCTAAATAAGCATTTAGACATACTATTAACCCAAGCAGGAATGAAGCCAAGACAGCGGGAACTAGTCTAATGTAGGGTACAAAAGGAACTCAAGTTGCCTGATTCTCTGGGGTCATACAAATAATGGCACATCAAGTGACACTGAACACCTTATGCCAAGGGATTGAGGGCAAACTTGTGTCTTCTACCAAAACGCAAAGTCAAGCAGAGGCCAAAGAGCATTAGAATCTCACTGTTCTTACCTTAAGCAGCCCAGATTTTACTATTGCATTCTTACTAATGTATCTCAGTAGCTTTGAGTCATCTATAAATATTATAGTGCGTCAGAAACTCCATTAAACCCTTAAGGAAGGAATTCATCACATCTCATTTCAGCCATTTGAAGTTTAATCACCTACATTTAACTCTTTGTTCAGTAGGATCATCTCTCTCCCTCTCTCCCTGTCATTCCTCATTAGAGTTGAACACCTCACCTCACTGGAACACCTCTAAGTGTTAAATGGCTCACATCAGAAGAAATGAATTGCCTGCTGAGGGACTGACCTCTCCAGAAGGCCTTAAAATCAAAATATTAAAATAAATAGGAAAAAAAACACCACAAGAACCAAAACAAACAAACAAGCAAAAACAAGGGGGAAAAATGGCAAGAAGTATAGAGTCTAAATATCTTACTTCAAGTCATTTTTGTGAGCTGTAGAAAGTAGAGTGGTTTGTATTTTGACTGTTCAGTGTTATTGTGTAGAGATGGAAAGAAAGGTGGGTTTCCATGGTTAATCTTGTTTTAAAGGACAGATTTTTTTGCCTAATAACTTCATTTTCAATAGTGCATTACAACAGAAATAAATCGTGCTTAGTGTGTATGTGTCCTGGAAACCATAGTCTAAGGAAGATGTTGCTTGATATTTTACGTAAAAATATGAATCTTTCAATTCTGCACTCACTGTATGAAGTCCATATGAAAAAAACAGCAACAAAAGCATAGTTAAATCTAATGTTTATTCTTGTCATATGTAATATTTTTATGGACAGATGTCAAAAAATAAATTGATATGATACCTGTTTGTTATCATTTGATAGTCACTCCTTGAAACATGATTTAAGAGCAGAATGAGAATACATGCACTGCTGACACGCAGACTGCCTTTGCTGGAAAAGCTATGTTAGATTTCCTAAGAAGTGAAAGCATTTCAACATATAAGGCAAAGAGAAATACATGGGAAGAAGGATTCCCAGTTTTATATTTAAACTTCATGTTTTAAAAATATTGACTTTACCTTAGTATATAGTAGCAACATATCAGGCTTATTGATATTTACATGAAAATACCATCTGGAAATTTATGGTGTCTAAGTGGATACATATTTTAAAGGGCCAGATATCCTTGTTCTCTTCTTGTTTTACTTGGATAGCTGTTTTTGGCTGCCATGTCAAAATCAAAGTTTTAGGCTAGATAGACCTTCAGTGACCCTTTTTATATTAATTTTGTACCTTCTGTATCTGAATCACTTCACACATTCAGTTCTGAAAAAAACCTGGAATGTAAATGGAAATTTTTTTTTTTTTTTTGGGCAAGTAGCCACAAAGCAAGTGAATGTAACTGCAGAAATTTCAGATACCTTTGAAATTATTATATCTGAAAATTAAAAATTAAAAAATATGACATTTATAGCATTAAAACAAGAAAGAAAACTCTAATAATAATTATTAATAATTAAAAACAATTAAGCTAATAACATCTGATGTTAAATAAAATTTAATTTTTGCCAAAAATTCTGTCTGCAATTCATAAAATATAAAAGTAATCTCATTAATGATGATATACCTGTTCTAAACCTCTATTTGCATTGTATCCTGCATTATAATGGAACATAATTTCATTGCAGACAGACATTTTTGTCCAACATGGAAGTATTTTAGAAATGCAGTTCTTCTCTCTCCTTGACCTTGAACATTAAAGAAGTTTGTGTTAGATAAATAGTGCAAGAATGGACAAACAATCTTTGCAATTATATAACAATAAATGAAGAATGACAGTTCACTGTTATGATAAGAGTCTCTGGGGCACTTCTTCATTTGCTTAGTTGTTTAATACAAACATCTGCATGATAAATTCTGTGTGCATATGGACAGAATGTGTTCTGGAAGTTTATACACTACAGAAAAATTCATGTATTTAAGAACTAGAAGGGAATATTGAATAAAAATTAATTTACTTATAAAATATATAAAAATGTAAAATCAAGTGGCATTGCAAATACGAAATTCATTAAAATACCACGAAATACCATGCTGTTAATCTGTTAGTTATGGGAAATATTTCCCATATTTTTATTTATTGCCATACAAGTGGATCTGCAGAAAAGGAAGGTAAAAATTCTTAACCGTTATTATGGCATTTAGACTGCTCAGTAACAGTTTTAACATCTGAACTTTCCTAATTTTTCTAATTGAATACATTTAATGGGAGGCCAAATATTCCCCATTTCATTTACAAACAGTGAAGATAGACAGTCCAGAGGACTCAGGTCACTAAAGAGTCCATTTGAGCTTTCCACTGATTATGGAAAAAGTGACCATGCCTCCAGTTTTGGTGCTTCAGTGAGGCATATAAAGTTCAGTGGAGTATATGTATAAATTTTTTGTTGACTTTCTTTCAAATATAGGCAGCAGCACATTTTTACAAGGCAAGTTACTGATGTGTGAAAACACCAAAAAAAGCCTCAGAGATATCAAAGATCCACAAAACACGTATGGTTATAGTGTGTGTCAATTTCTAATGCACTTGGACCTTCTATATTTTTATAACTTTGTTCCCGGCACAAAGATATTGCTATTTTAGTAGGGACAGAGTTTCATGACAAGCATTTTAAAACGATGGGTTACTGGAGATTGGTGAACTACTTATTGCATTAGTACCGAGATGAGCAGTTTTCTTCTTTGGGTTTTTGTTTCTGTTTGGTTTGGGTGTTTGGTGTTTTTTGTTTGTTGTTTTGGTTTGGTTTTGTTTGTGGGGTTTTGTTTTGTTTTGTTTTGTTGTTTTTGTGGTGTTTGGTGAGGTTGGTTTTTTTTTTTTTTAATTTAGTCTTGTTTTGTTTTGTTTGGAATTTCTGTTCTATTATTTCTTGGTATTTGAATATGTTGGAAATATGGATACACACTGCATAAAACAGGATTTGGAATGGAGATGTACATGAAAGACACTGAAGATAGGCAAATTTAAATAGAGGAGAGAGAAATAAATAAATCTACTACAGAAAAATGAAATCCAGTCAGTACTGGGCAGACAAGTAGACAAAGGTGGGAACCCCAAATAAGGAACCATGCAACCTTGATACTGTCCCGTTCAGATATAGAATTTAATTACAGACTTCTTTTTTTCTTTTTTTTCTACTATACCCCACCTCATTCAGGCTGAAGGACAGTGGCTCAGGAAACTGCAGCTCTTCCATGATTTGTTTCATCCTCATTGTTCAGTGTGTGTCCCTAGGTGTTATTTACTGCGTACTATTGAAACTACTCTTTGTATACAGAATTATTAATTTCCTCATAGACTCATTCCAACCTTCACTTCAGCTGATTCAGCCCTCAGCTATATTCAGTCCCTGCCCATTAACTAAAATGTACCTTCTGATTTACTCTTTTCCCAACTCTCCCCCTCAAATCATTTTTCCAGTCCCACTAAATACCTCACAGAGAAGGGAGCTGCTGACTCCCAAGGCTGTAAAGGAGTGAGAGTTTTTATTTTATTAATGCTCACTAATGGGTTTATTAATGTTCAGTAGGTATTTAATTTCACTGGTGCATGTTTCCTCTTAAGAGCACACACTCTGTCCTCCTGAGCTGTGCTGTATTTTGTATTGGCTGGCTAGCAGAGCTCATTTGTCCTGTGCCATTACCGCCATCTGCCTTGTCAGGCCTTTCCTGAAAATGAAACTGTCTCAACAACTTTGCCCTTGGTTAAATAAATAAGCCATAACTGTAGCTGTAACATCATTATCTGAGTATGAGTCTGAAGGTCTTGCAATTTATTATGGTGATGCAGCCTTTACATTGCAACTTGACTTTATGGTAGTCACCTTGCCACATAACAGCATCTGTGCTGCTCTTGTGGTGGTACTGGGAAAAGGCTTTTCAATTTTACAACTGCAAATCTATTCTAAGATTCTTCTCCTCCCACACAAACACCCCTTTAGTCTTTCTTCCTTTCATAATCTCTGTCCTTGGACTTTTTATTTTACCTGTTTGAGCACCTTCCTGCTCACTGACTTTTAAGCAGAAAGCACTGAAAGATACCAAATGTGGTGTACAACAGTGACAACACAGATGTTATTTCTGAAAAGAGAAATTAGGGGTGGGAGTCTGTAACAGCCAACTAGTACCAGCATTACTTAGGAGAAGAGGAAACACATTCTCAACTGATATGATTATGATTGTTTCAAGTCAATTAATCTTGAAAATTATTAATATTTTATCTGTATTGTCAAGCTTAATTGTAGGATTCAAAGTCCTGGAGAAGAAACAGCAAATAATAATAATGATAACATTGCATTTCATTTCCATGCACCATATGTTGACCTAATGCTGTACAACACAGATATAGAGAGAGATTCCTTGACAGCAACATATTTCTAATTCAGTGCATGAACTGTTTTATTCACAGTCTTGCCTCTACATTACAAGAAAACTAATTGAAAAAAATTAACATTTGAACAAAATGAAGGTGACACTGTACATTCTTTGGAAAATTTGTGTCTAGGTAAATACTAGACTCTGAAAACTAGGGAGACCAGGGTTATGCACATGGTAACTCAAGCCTGGTTATTATCTTTGGGCAAAGTCACAATACACATATAACACTCAAAGTCGTTCAGCTCTCCCACCCAGATGGTGTGATCACTAGGAGGTTTAAGGCACATTTACTTTATAAGAGTCCTTACACCATCGTTTTGCTAGGCTGAATTTGTGCTGAGGTAAAAAACATTATATACCATGCAGGAGGGGCAGACCTCTGGCATATAAATTTAAACACTGAATTTCCTTTATGAAAACAAACCAAAGAACAACCCCAAAACACACAAACAAACATCCTCTCCCCAAAAACAAGCCACAGATTAAACTGATAATACTTCTAGTGAATTTTATGAGTTATTTAGATTTCTTTAGGGGGTTCTTTGATTAGTCTAATGAAACAGACACAACATTATACTGAAACATTAATTCTTTTCATAACCTCCTGATAATACTCAGAATGAATTAACAGAAATATTATACATCTATATAACCAAGAAAAGTAAAAAACAAGGAACCATAAACAGAGGAAAAGTCAGTGGAATAGGGTCATAAATTATTCTTAGAAATCTTTTTATGGGATTTGAAAGTACTGTGTCCATATGCGGCTATGGCTCAACAGTGAACTGTATGGTTTCTTGAGCAAGAGAAATGCTCAGACTACAGCTGTGATAAGTAAAGTTATATTTTATAAATGGAATTATCAATGCTACCTTTATTTCTGCCTACTGTAATGTAAAACTTGGAGCATGTTTAAAATTACTTTATTTAACACATTTGGTGTCAAATTGGTAAAAGCATGACACAAAGCTTCTGAATGTAAAAACCAGTGTTTCTTAGAACAAAACTAGGAAATAAATATAATTAATTACTGAGGAAGTAGATGCTCTGTTTGCCTTCGTAACTCTAAATAAAGTAAGTATAGTTAGCATAAACACTTTTATAAGAAAAGAACACTTCTTTAATTGATAAATATCACTAACATGAAAGTTGAAAGTGAAAGTGAAAGACAAAATACTTTATTCATATCTTTTTTTCCAAATAAAATCTTGGCTTATTTATTTAAATTAAAATTATTTGCAGAATTTCTAGTTCCTGCAAAGTCCATGTTTAGAAGTTAGTATTTCAGCAGGTTTTTCTTAGATTCCTGTTCTATTGCTTAAATAAATTAATAATATAATGTCTCTAACATTAGCTAAACCTCAAAATTGTCTTGCTTAGTGAATATATTTACTTTCTCATCCACTCAAACTGAAAAAATATAGAAATTAGCTCACTATATTACTGTAATGGACCACTATGCAGCCATTTGTCTACCAAAAGCACAGCCAAGCACATAATGTGAAACTATTTTAATCACAGGAAATTTTTTTAACAGCACTTTTTCTCCTCTGGGCCAAAGAAAGGTAATTTCAAGGATCCTTACAGCACTCTCTTATGTGGAGACCTTTGTCCCTAACTCTAACCCTTGCCGTTTAGTTAGATTTTATAATTTTAAATTGAAATTATGACTTAAAAAAAATCCCAACATGTCCTGTTTAGATGCACAAGTCATGCAGACACCTAGAAAAGCAAGTTGGAGGATTTTTTGCTATAATTTGAGACTTAAGTCCCACTGCAAGCTACTGACTTGCTGAAATCAGACATTCCATAGAAGCCATCCTGAACATTTGGCCAGAAATGAGCAAATCTTATCTTTTTGAGCAGAATATAGAAAACACCTTCTCCAAGGAAAGAGTTTTCTTCACCAGAAAATTTTACACATTAAGGCTCACTCTTTTATTACATGTAAAAATCACAGAAATTTGACCATTAGTGGAAATGAAAAGAAATCTTAAAAGGGATAAACTTACAAGATTATTAGTCTTGGCCAAAATACCCAGTTTGATAAAAACATTCTACTGGGATTATTTTGGTGGTAGTGGAGGTTGGTTGGTTGGTTGGTTGATTTGGAGTTTTTTAATCCTTGCATTTTCTTTCACTTAGGATTTTTTTTTTTGCTATGATTACCCATTCCAGGAACAGAACATCTCCCAGGTAAGGTCTTAATTACAAAAATATGACTATTTTTTAATTTATTTTGATGGGTCTTTTAAAAATTATGGGGTTTTTGTTTGTTTGTTTGTTTGTTTGTTTGTTTTGTTGTTGGTTTTTTTTGGTTTTTTTTTGTTAATTATTATAATAAGATTTCTCTCATATACTTTTAACCAATGAATGTTGGGTATCTAAACTAGGCCTGCTGGTTATTTTTATGATTTAAATTTTATGATATACAAATCCTGGCTATCTACTTCCATGGCTTCAGGAATTACCAGGACAGTGCTTATACTGTTAATAACTTGTTTCTGAAACTAAAGTTGCTTGAGAATATACAAAAACGAAACCAGAATTGGCTTGGTGCTCAAGATGAAAACTCATTACCTTTCCATTAAACACACTGTTTCGAGTACAAATACATTTTCAGATACATTGTAAGATCATTTGCTATATATTCCTGACAATTTTCTGTGGTCAGATAATCCTCTTCCTCTCCCCTCCAGCTATTTTCTCATTTCCAACTCTTCTATTACTCTCTAAGGAGTAATAGAAGTGGCACAAACATGCTACTGGATTGTTAAATTTTTTCTAATTATTGTTTCAAATAATCAGAAACATCTAATTCTTGTACTGTGGTACCTTAAAGCTCTGCAGCAGAGAAAGACTTTTATAAGAACTTTATACACTTTATATGTGGGTTTGGTTTTTTTTTTTGTTTTTTTTTTTTTTTTGTTGTTGTTGTTGTTGTTGTTGTTGTTGTTGTTGTTGTTGTTTGTTTGTTTGTGTATGTTTATGGGTGTTTAATTTTGTTTTGTTCTGTTTTCCAAAAATCATTTTCCATCTCTTATCTGATTTAAGCTTGATCCTTCTCAAACACTAGAAAAACTTTAATTTAACTAAAATCATCATCCAGCAGTTTTATCTTTGATACACAGCTAAATAGAAAAGAACCTGTAATTAGTTAATGGAATACTTTTTCATCTTTTTTATGACTTTTAAAATTTGTTTTCTAAGAGAAACTTTGAAATATCTTGATTTCATCCCAGACATTTCCCCCTCTATCTTATTCCTTTTAAGTTTTGTAATGTTTGACAAAATTTTGCATGACTTGCAACAGAATTGCAGAAATTGGCCTTCATGATTCAGGAACCAGAGGAATTAAAAGTTTAAATTTTACCAAGGACATGAAGCATAGACATCATCCATCATGTAAATGGCAGTGGAAAATCCTTAGCAAATGAGATAGGACTGCATTTTAATAATAAAATTACCATATAACTGTTTAGGATGAAGTTAGAGATCTAGCCTGAGCCACACATATGGAGAAGTATTACGAGTTATATATTCTAGGCATAGACTATCATTTACTTTTGGGGAGTTACTGAGTTCTATTAGACATTTAATGTATTCCCACAATGTCCTGTATTGTTTCCACCACATTGTAAGATAATATGAATAACTAGCTCAAATATAAACATCTGCAAGATGAATTATTAATTTGGTGAAATTAATTTCATTCCTCAGTATGTAACATCTGTCCATAAAACTTTCATAAAGTATTTACTATAAACAGTATTAAAGGGTATGATAGAATATTTCATATTGTCTTTAGCCTTCAAAAAAGTGCTACCATATTGCTTTTATTTCATGAAAAGAAAATAATCTGATAAAAGTAAACAATTTCTCTAATAGAGTAATACTTATTCCTTAGGCAGAAATTAGTTTTAGACAAAGCAGGGCACTTTTAGTAAAGTATAGCAAATGAGGCTGTTTGAATAATATTTCAGATATATTTGCTTTTCTGTATTTTATAATAGTGCTATAATAATTAGGTTGATAGTCTATTAAAATACATGTAATGCTACAACATTTATATTTTGTTTAGTTATTTGTTATTTATATTTATATTTTGTTTAGTATTCTCTATTTCTTCACTCAAGTAATATGAAATAAAATATTTTTTATATATGTATACTATTTAGTGCAACCAAACAAATAAAATATTAAATCATTGCATGATTTGGTTTGGAAGGGACTTTTAAAGACCATCTTTTCCACACCACTTGCGATGAGCACAAACAACTCCCAACAGATGAGGTTACTCAAACCCGCATTCAACCACAACTTGGACACTGCCAGGGAAAGGCCATCCTTAACTTTCTCTTCGAAATCTATTCTAAACCTATCCTCTTTCAGTTTAAAACCATTACCCCTTGCCATATCACTACAGGCCTTGACAGAAGAATTCACTTCAGCTTTCATACGAGCCCCCTTTAAGTACTGAAAGGCCACAATAAAGTCTCTTCATGACATTCTTCAGGCTGAATAACCTCAACTAACTTCATCATGTTAGCGGTCAGTTGATACCCTCCTTATTTCATTGTACTTATGATTAACTAACCTCTTTTTGTTTCCATTTCTTTTTAATTTTTTAATTTAAATATTAGTCTGTCTCATCCTTGCTAGGTGTGAAAGTATCACTAGTTAACAAAACCACTTGTGGAGTAAGTAAGATTTACCAAAGTAAGCTCTGATCAGTAATGTCAAGGGGAAAAAAATCCAACTTTAGTTTCATTGCTGTCACCTGATGAATGACAAACCTTCCAGAAGTTTATATAGTATGTATTTCTATTTCACCTCTTGACTTTCTCAATCTTTATTCAATTACCATGGCATCTGCTGGAAAAGCTGCACAGCAAGTTGTAAAATGTCCGGGAGATTCTTGGTGTGTGGTGAGGATAATTTCTTAACCCAGGTTATAGACAACTCAAGAGAAGAAACATTACTAGACCTATGTTCACCAGTAGGAATGAACTAATTAGAGAGGACAATATTCTTGTCCACCTGGGCTGCTCAGGTTACAGTGGAATTCACAGTCTTGAGGAATATGGGGCAGATGAAGGATCAAGTCAGAGCCCTGAATTTTAGGAAAGCAAACTTTCAGTTTAAAAAGTTCTTGGATGTGACTAACTAGGAAACTGCCTACCAGGAGAAAGGAACTGAACAGAGCTGACAGCTCAATAAGAACGTTATTATTACAGTTCAAGATCTTTCAAAGCAGACAAGGAAGGCAGGAAATCCAGCAAGGCTGAATAAGGACTAAAGTGTAAGAAAATGTACAGGGAATTGTATCCTGGGAAGAGTATATGGACACTGGATATGTATGGATGGATATGTATGGATGGGATAAGGAAAAATAAGGCACAGTTGAGGCTGAAATTGGTGAGGGATATGGCCAGATATATGACCAGAGCAGAAAGAATAAAGAATTTGTACCTCCTATTCTTAAATAAGGAGAACAAGGGACAAAGACTTTGGAAAATGCTGAGGTACTCAAATATTTTTTTTTTACCTCATCTTGCAGTGGTTATCTCTCTTCCTGCATCTCTCAAATCCCAAATCCTCAAGGATTAAGGGACAAGGATTGTGTGAATAAAGTCCCACAACATAAATGAAAATCAAATTTGAGACCCCATGAAGAGCCTGAACATACACAAACTCAAAAGACATGAGAAGATGCTACTTAGGGTCCTGAGCTAATTGGCTGATGCCAGTTGTCCAGCCTTATTCCATTATATTTGAAGAGTTGTGTCATTCAGTGACTGAGAAAAGAGAAACATCATGATAATTTTTAAAAGGATAAAAAGGAGGATCCTGGTTACTAAGAGCAAGTAAGCCTCATATTTGTGCTCAGAAAGATCACGGAATAGATCCTTCTGTAAGATATCTCAAAACATACAGAAGAATAAATTAGAGAGAAGTCATGTGACTTCACCAAGGGCCTGTTTATCCAAATATTTATCTATCTATTTGTCTTGGTTTGGAAAGACAGGTGTCTGCTAGGGAAAGCTGGAGCTTCCCTTGGAATGGAGAATGTAAACCCCCTCCCTCCAAATTATTATAATTTTGCAACTAGAGACTTTCAGGCAAAGATATAGGAATAGGAATAATAGTTCAATCCTAGAAACCTTGATAGAGTCAGAATACAGCCTGATACCCTGTTGGTCTGGGTGTTGGAAGCAGTCCAAATAAATCCTCCTGGAGTAACTGATGTGGTTCTGTTGGAGTAGAGATGATCCTGTAGAAGGGTGTAGTCTCCTAAAGTGGTGATGAGTATAGCCTTCTTCTGGGAATCCAGTGGAAACAGGCTGCCTTGGTGTTTCTGATTCTCGGGTTTTATCCAGGTAGGAATGCTTGGCTCCTCCCACTGAGTGAAGCATTTCACAATGGCATGAGGTAATTTTATCAGTCCTGCAGTGAGCCTTTATGGCCCATTAATAGAAGATACTCCCCTGCAAGGAGGGTGGGCTGTAGGAAGAGATAAGGAACACTGCTCCCCTGGTTTTAACAACGGGCCTATTAGCAGAAGGTACACATCCCCTCCCCTCTGGAGTTATGAGGAATGGGTTATACAAAAGAAAAAAAAACCTCACCAACTGGTTTCAACAGATGGAAAATAGAATACACATTTTTGGTTACATATTGCAACCCAAGACACTATTATATTTGTCTATCATCAATCATGCCTGATTATCTATTGTCCTTCTATGATGGAGACACAAAGGAAGGACTATAGAGGTTCTATATATCCTTGGACTATATAGACTTGGACTTCTATATGGCCCTAGGTACTATATCCCTCAGCATTTTTGCCATTATATTGGAGATACTGCAGGTCACAAATGGATTCAGAGCAGTCCTGGAGAGAAGGACTTGGGGACACTGGTGAATGAAAAATTGGACGTTCGGTGGCAATGTGAGCTTTCAGCCCAGAAAACCAAATCCCATCCTGGAATGAATCAAAAGGAGTGTCACTGGCGGATTAAGGGACACAATTCTCCCTCTCTTTCACTCTGGTGAGATCCCACCTGGAGTTCTGCATCCAGATGTGGGCCCCAGCACAAGAATGACATGGACCTGTTAGAGAGGGTGCAGAGGAGAGCCATGAAAATGGTAAGAGAAGTGGAACAGCTCTTCTATGAGGACAGGCTGAGAAAGTCTGAGATCCTTCAGTCTGGAGAAGGCACTGGAAAGACCTTATTATGGCCTTCAGTATTTAGAGAGGCTCATAAGAAAGGTGAAGAGAGACTTTTTAACAGAGGCCAGCAGATGTGGCAAGGGGCAATGGTTTAAACTGAAAGAGATTATGTTTTGTTTATATTGGCCAGTGATATAAATAGATTATCTCTAAAAGTCATCAGGAAGTGTAGTAGCAGGTTGAGGAAGATGATCCTCCCTCTCTATTCAGCCTTTGTGAGGTCCCATCTGGAATGCTGTGCTCAGTTCTCGGCCCATCAGTACAAGAAAGACAAGGAGCTACTGGACAGAGTCTGGCAGTGGGTTACAAAGACAATGAGGGGCCTGGAGCACCTCTCTTATGAGGAGAGACTGAGGGAGCTGGGCTTGTTCAGAGTGGAGAAGAGAAAGCTGTGAGGGGATCTTATCAATACATATAAATATCTCAAAGGTGAATGATGCCAGACTCTTTTCAGCATTGCCCAGGGATAGGAGGAGAAATAATGACCAGAAACTAAAACACAAGAAATGCCACTTTAGCAGGAGGAAGAGGTCCTTCACAGTGATGGTAACAGAGCACTGGAACAGGCTGTTGTGGAGTCTCTCTCTCTGGACACATTCAAACCTGGACATCTTCCCGTGTCACCTGCTCTAGATGACCCTTCCTTGGCATGGGAATTGAACTGGATGGTCTCCAGAGCTCCCTTCCAACCGTAACTATTTTGTGATTCTGTGAATCTGTGTTCTTTCCAACCAAGTCATTTTTTGATTCCAAAATTCTGTATTCAAGGAGCATAACAAACCCAGCATAAAATACCACATTTTTAGCATTAGCACAATGGTTCTGTAACTGTCACTATAGATTCAATGGATTCACTGCATTCATACACTTACAGCCATAACTCTTTTTTTTCTGTCATAAGAAAGGTTTCATTTTCCCCAGGTGAGCATTACAGAGATTTTCCTCTGACCCTTTTATACTTTGATCTTGCCAAAGGTCTCACAGAAGGCTGCCCTCAGCTTTTAAGGGCTTGGGTTGTGACTGAAATGTTTAAGGAAGACAATTTTTCATTAAAATAATGTGCTGTGATAGCACAGTGAAAAAAAAATGTTATCTAAGTTAACACACTGTGAAAAATATGATTTTAAAATACACATCTTTCTGTATTCATCAGCTGCAGAGTAAAACCAGGGAAATTTCATGAGAATACAGTGGAATGGGATAGATAGGGAAAAATTCAGGATTTGGATGCATACAGCATCCAGAAAAAGCAAAATACACATAATCAAAATTGCGGAGCTTTCAGTTATTTAACTTAGCTAGTCAAAATTCTGGAAATTTACTGAAATATTTGCTAATAACAGGACTTAAAAAGACCTGCTTAGAAAGCCTACATAGTTGCCTTTATTTTTCCAAAATTGTGGAAGTCCTCTGTCTGAATGAAAAGATTTATATGTCTACTTCTTTCTCTTTCTTCCTTTTAACAAATTACTTTAATTATTAATGGAAAGAAAATAGCATGAGGAACTTAATAAAAAATTGCCACACAATCCTAGGCACACCTATTCATAATGAGGTTTTTTTTCTGGATTAGTACTGTCTCTAGCCACCTGCCTTCTGCTTTTGCCAGCCCCAGCAAACATCCATGACAGATGGTGCAGAAAAAAGCATCTGCTTGGTTTTCCAGACCTCCCTTGCTGTTCTCTCAGCCAAAATCAAGCCAAAGAGATGAGAAAACTTGGTTTTGTATTCCTGTTGCATGGAGATGCTTACTAACAGAAAATCCAAAGGAAAATATTGATGAGCAGGATCCAGGACTTGACTTAATCTTTATCATCTTTGCTGTTAACCAGTTTCTTTGCCTCTTCTCAGTTTTTATGAAGTGATTTTAATGCTACAGTAGCCTCAGTAAGAAAAAGACAAGATAGGGGACCTTAACATTTGAAGATAAAACTGTAAATACCCTTAAATTAACAGAATGTGTTATGAAAAATGGCTGTTAAAACGCTGAATATGCAATTTGGTTTCCACTCCTGTAAGTACTGAAAGGGATCTGATTTTTTTTTTTTAATACAGCTGTTCTGATAGTGTTGGAAGAATACATAATATAATGAGGCATATTTTCTTTATGATATGCAGTTCTTCTCTGAGTGGAATTGTCATGAGGGACAGTAGCAAAACCTAAGAACATAGTATATGATTACATACTAGTAAATAAGAAATAAACCATCTCACCCCTACAACTGCTTCCAGATGGACAACGAGATATATCTGGGATTACTAAATCAATAAACTAAACTCCAGTTATTCCTATTAGATATTCTTGCAGTAGTTCACCAAAGCCTCTAAACTTAGAAAAAATTAGAAAAATGGTAAACCCCAAATATTTCAGGTTAAACTGAGTCTTTGGACAGATGGAGTTAACAGCAAAGCCTGAGATGCAGTGTGCGTTAGCCTGATGGTCACTGCTTAGGGAAAACTATGGATGTCTCAGCTGGATTAAGTTGCACTAGCAGATAAAGGTCTATTATTTTAGATGTCCCAGGCTATCCGGTCTGGCCTTTATCTGCCACTCCAGAAAGTAACAGGCCTTGAATCATTGTTAGGAACCTGACATGGAAGTCTCAGATAGTCTAAAGCATCTGAAAGGAAACAGGATGTCTGAGTTTGAGGAATTATACTACTTCCAGAGAGACAATTTTTTTCCTTTTGATTATTGTCAGGAGATGTACTTATTGTCAGCAGAAAGTAACAGAAAGAAACACTCTGTAATACTTCTACTATTAATAAAAAAAGTTGTAATACCCCAAGGAAACCTAAAACCTTTTTATTAAAATCACAGAGCTATAGTAATTCCTATATAATTATATTTAATGGGTTATAGTTATAGAATGTCAATATAATCTAAAGTGCATTATGAATGCACTCTAAACAGGATTTCAGTACCATTACACAATGGATGTCACGATATTTTCTGTCACTAATTGTTTAAAAGGATTAATATTTTCCTGTTTGTTTCCTGTGGCCACAGTATGAGCAAATTGCAAGTCTTAGCATTTTTTTAGATGAGAAATAGTTGCTATTTCATGAATTATGTCTCTATGTTCTTTTTTACCTATAGAAATTTTAACACAACATGAGAGCTGTACTTCTAAACGCCCATAAGACCATGTATTGGTTACCTTGGCAGAGCTCCCTGGAAATGTATTCAGGATTTTAGAGCAATGCATTTGGTGGTTTACATTAAGCTCAGCTCTCAGCCAACACCTCCCAGTTACCTCTCATGGATGGTGCTTTACCTTCAAATGAACTCCATGAGACCACTAGTAAAAAGGCAGTAGAAAGTTAAGGTATCAATTATCTAGCACTACAAAGTGTCTAAATGCAACTTTAATGCCTAGATAGATCATTTAGAACTGAAATTTAAAGCACAGTGTGCCCATTTTAAGCAAAATGTACTATATATTTGTAAGAAAAGGAACTACGGAAGATATTGAATGGTCAGAGATTTAGATTAGAAATAAAAGGCATATTTAATAAAGAACACACTTGTGCAAGTGTGCAGATATGCCTTTTCCAAGGCAAATATTCTGCAAGAATCAAAGTCTAAATTTATTATATATGGGCATATATATGGCTACATATCACAAGGCTTTAGTAATAGCAGAGTATTGAAAAAGTCAGATTATTCACATGCTCAAATTCAGTAACTCTTCTGCGTACTCAGCAAACACCAAGAATTATGTGAAAAATCCTCAGAGCAAGAGTTAATGTGAAAGTTCCTCTGCAGTTTAAGGGAAGCAGCAGTCTTGCATCTCCTGCCTTTTTGCATTGCTATTTTATGTAAGAAAGCCAGGAGCAATCTCTAACTGAATATTTCCCCATCCTCACTGCACAAGGCAATGCTGAGCTCTGCATTCCACTCCTTTAGAGGAAGATTCTACTCATTCAGAGGAAGACCTGAAAGACTACACTAGCCCTTTGCTCCACTCCTTATCCTCTGCTAACAGTAAAATAGCAATCATTCTTTGTTGATGTCATATAGTCTTGAGATTAAATATCTTATGTTTATTTTTTTGGAAATGTCTGAGAGCAAAGTGACACAACAGATACCTGTACTAAATCAAATCAGTGAAAAAAGAGACAAAAAGCAAATTTAGTATCTCCATCTGAAAACATATGTTTATTTGTAAAGGAACAAAAAATACAAATACTCTTTTAATGAACTTCTGTTAAAAGCAGCCATTTTTGATTGAATTCTGATCCTTTTATCACAATATATTAAACACAATAGAATGAATAGGGCAATGCACTGAAAAAAAAATCTGACCAGGTAGACATCAGAAGGTCATCACTTTACATTTACTTCCATTTGTTTTTCTGCACTTTTGGGAAGTGATCTTCTGCATTGCTCACATGATAATCCTTACTGGATTTTCAGAAGTACTTTTGACACTCTCACAATCTAAAAATTTCAGAAAACAAAAATCTGTGAACACCTTTGAATAGGTTTTGCTTGTGGTTTAATTTTAGCTATTAAAATATATACTTAATAGCTACACTGCACATCTCTGTTACTGAAAATGAACCATTAGATGACATACAGAAAATACTCCTGGGCTCATTTTACCAATGCATCTACTTTAACTGTGCAATACAAAGAAAGTTGTCACTTCAGAGGGAGTTTTCTAATTTAGCATTCAGATTACTGAAGAAAAACCTCCTTGTCAGTTTCAGAAATACACTAACAAATTCTGTTTTTCATAATGCCCAGATAATCACAGCACTACAACACAAATCCATGAAAGTGTTGGGTGAAACACTGAAACTTAAGAAATTAACTGAACATGATTTGACTTTTATCCCTTTAACTGCACATTTATAATATTTTCAGCCCATCCCCATGCTTTATCCTTTCTCAAGAGGATAAGACTCCAGGCAAAAAGCAATATACTCCATTTTCAACCCTCTTTTACTTAGTAGACTTCAACATGAGCAGACAAAATTGGTTCATTCAAAAAGACTTAGCAAAGCAAAATATGATTAAGTTTCATTAATTTAACAATAATATCTTTTACATATGAATTCTTGGACTATATTGTCAAATCCTTGCAGGTAGTTTCCATTCCGCAAGCTTGCTACTTACAAGAGATTTAGCAGGAAAGTGTAAAAGCATCCCTCGCAATAAGATACTTACTGTCCTTTGAAAGATGGTTTTTGCAAGGTTTCAGAAAAGAAGTACACATTTATTTTTATATGATAGAATGGAAATTGCAAGTGAATCTGGCCTGAGTATAGAACAGGTGCAGGCCAGTATTGTTAACTAGAGATTCACACTATCTAATATCAAGATGATTATTCTTCTATCTATTTAATCTGTCTATCNATCTATTTAATCTATCCATCTGTCTGTATGAATGTCTACTACCATTCTAGTTCTAGTTCTAGTTCTAGTTCTAGTCCTAGTTCTAGTTCTAGTTCTAGTTCCAGATCCTGTTCCTGTTCCAATTCCAGTTCTAGTTCTAGTTCTACTTTGGGAATTGTTAAAAAGTGACTTGTGGTGTGAAATACAGTATCTTACATAACTTATAAGAGCATTATGTTTTTATGTGTATGTTTGAGTGAATTCTATCTATTTTTTGAAATTTCTTCTAAAAAAGTATGCTCTGGAGAAGATTTTACCTAGAACACTTCAACAGAAGATTGCTGTTTGACTAGAAATGTAGCTGTATTTCCAGTACCCAGCAAAGGCTGCTAATTTAGCTTTGATTTATTCACTGTAAATACCTTTGATCAGAATTGAAGTAGTAATGAAAAGAGAAATCAGGATTCATTATTTCAGTTGTCATAGGAAAAGATACATCCTTCAGTATGGCATTAAATATAGGCTATACAGTTAGTTGACCAATGAATATTATCTTTTAAGGTGTAGATACTTCAGTGATATCAGCACTGACTACTTAGTTTCTCATATATTCACTTTTTTATCCTGCTACATAGATGATCACTTTTTTAGGTATTCTTGGATAGTACTATACCATTGTACTCAGTATCACAGGGGTTTTTGTGGAAATCAAAAGAAACTGTACTTTAATTGACAGAAAAAAAAATAAAATTTATTAATTCATATCCAAACACACTCATTTTCTGACTATATACATCAGAAATAGATTATTTAATAAATAACAAAAATCTAGAAAAGCAGTATAAAACAATAAAATCTGAACATTTTCTTCTTTTTGTTTGAAGTGCTAAATATCATTAACTCAGTGAAGTCTTTGTAGACAGAGTTACAGAAAAATGAAGATAAAAATAATGGAATGCCACATTTAGAAACATGAGATCAGAGAACTGATTTTTATAAATGGCTCTTTATCTTTTTTCCCATAGAAGAGGTTACTAGGAACAGCAGTTATGTACCAAGGAGTAAAGTACAGTTTTAAGTGTACAATCTATCTTTCTTTCCAAGAAAAGGTGGAACTGAAAACTGTAAGCAGTAAAAATATTCATAATTTTTGAGGAGGAAATAGGAAACTAATTTCATGTTAAGAACTACATGCTTGAATTGTCCCAAATTTATGTCTCCAGTTTTAATTTACTCACAGACTTATCCTAAGAAAAGTTTAGCTTCCTCTTTGTGGCAAGTTGTCTATTTCTCCAAAGAGATCAACAAATCTGGGAGCAGTTAGTTGAAACATTGGAAATCACACAGTATCTGTATTTATTTGGATTGACTCCCTGATATCTGCATGAGACATAAATGCAGTACAACACCTTTCCCAATAAACATATATCAATGTCATATTTGTGTAGAGAAAGATGTAATAAGGAGGTTAGTCATTAAAAGCTTTTAGAGGGCTGGAAAATAGTGAGCAGATTGAAATCCAGAAATCCAGAAGGATTCCTGTAATAAGTGTTTAAAATAAGGCAAAATTAATCCAAGCATTAACATGCAGGCGGTTCAATGTGTGTACTGGGCCATTGTTTGCTCTTTTGTCCTTACCCAGTACAACAGCTGCCAAACACAGCAGACAAGATGCCTCACCTGGTGTCACTGCTCACCTTTCAAGCTCTGCTTAAAATAAGCCATTTTCAAACACCAACATTCTACTAAATGGTGATGCTTTGACAGTCCTTCCAATGTGTGAAACAAGCTAATTGACAGCAAATGAGCAATACTCAAACTCACTGAACTGTCTCTGCTGCTCTGGCAAGGATACCAATGCAGAATTACATCCTGCTGTGTTATGGGAGTTCAGAAAAGGCATCCTGCTCAGTACCCTGCACTGCAGGATGATACCAGAGTCCTACCTGTCTCTTCTCTATGAAATAGAGGACTTGACAGTAGGAGATGAGTTGTTCTGTCAAAATGAGGTGAGCCATGCCCTAAATAGAACTTGTATTCAATCCACCTGTTCCTGAATGAAATTCAGTTCTCTCTCTCTCTCTCTTTTTTTTTTTTTTTTTTTTTTTTTTTTTTTTTTTTTTTTTTTTTTTTTAATTTGATGTCTGTCTTCCAACAATTTATCAATTTATGAAACCTTTCCGATGTGTGACTAGAGCCTAGAGCAAGAGAGGAGCAAGACAGATTGGTCTACATGTCTGAGATACACTTGCATGAAGCTTCATCTGAGTACTGGGAAAAATATAATTATTGAAACCAAGAGGGATTTCCAGTTTCTTAGACAAATAGAAGTTCAATACTCATCAGGCTATGATTTGCTACTTTCTATCCAGTTCCACACTTGGCTTTCCTTATAATAATGTTCCCATGAACCTCAGTTTCTTTTTTTCTTCCTTTGGTATTGGAGACAATACCAAATACCCTTCAGTCACTTACAGAGAAATAAAACAAAACAAAACAAAACAAAACCAAAACAAAACAAAAAAACCCCACCCTGTTTCGGTATATCTGGTGTAAATTTCTTACAAGAAAGTGTTATTTTTGCTTCTCTTTGTGGCAATAGTTTTGATCATATTCTATGAAGTACTCACAGTACTGTCCCATTAGATCCTGTCTGCTTTGTATAGAAAGACAGTAACTTTTCCATCTTTTAAATATGGGAGAAGTGAGACACAGAGAGGAATTGCTTGATCACTGCTATTCAGCTTATTCACATCCTTGACAGGAAAGGCAGAAACCAATGTAGTGTTGTACTTTTTATCATAATGGAAACACTTGCTTAAGAAAACATCACAACTTCTTGTAATCCCATAGCAAAACTGCTAGTAAAAAAAAAAATCAAATTTTAGAGTCCTCTTAAACATAGCAGATTTGAAAGGAGTCTCTTGATAACACATAACTATGAATCAAAGTTCTCACAGAAAACCAGCTTTTTTTCAGTTACTACCACAAAATTACAATTATAAATAATTTGCAGTTAAATTAACAGAGGTAAAGAAACTAAAATAGCCATTAAAGTATTAGTTCCTTAAATTATAATAACTTTTATGCAGTCTTACCTTCAGCTCTGCAAACCTTTTTGTTGGGCATTTTTTGAAGTTTAGTGTAAGCATCTTTATAAAGTGCCATTCAAAGGGAGGTAAATGTGGATGGCTAATGAGCAAAGCAGTAGCAATAGAGTACTTCCAAAAGCTGAAGCTCTTGAGTATGCTGGAAGAATGCCTGTAATATTTTCCAAATTAAAAACAGAACAAAACAAAATCTGAAGAAAGAGAGCAATGTTTGATTTTCCTAGTTTAAAAGGAATATCAATTTTAATTGAAGTGTTTCATAACTTACAAGTAATAGTTCTTCCAATTGTTGTACTGTAGAAATAGAAATTGGAGATTAAAAATCCATAGAAGAAAGGCTCTGTTGGATCTTTTGTTAAGTATATTCCTATAGCTGTCATACCCTTTTCTATAAGACAGTTCAGAGAAGCTAGGTCAGTTTGAAATATATAGAAAGCATTTGATCAAACAGAGAAGTTAGGTGATAGTAAGTCATCAGGGCTGCACAGCATCTCCCTGAGATATCTGGCAACCATCAAACATAAAACTGCAGAACTGCTGACCAATGTGTGTGCAACCTGTCTTTAAAAAGAACTACAGTGAGACATCAGTAATTTCAGCATCACTATCACCATTCAGACAAAAGGAGTGTCCAATGTAATCTCCAGTTCTACGAAGGAGTCTAGGCTTTTGTAAATAACCTGGAGCATGAATAAACACAAGTCCTACTCAGGAGCTTGCTTCTGAATGAGGTCCTCCAAGGCTGCAGGTGGATTTCTGTTCCACCACGGACTTCCATGGTCTGGAGGAGCACAGCTGCCTCATCATGGTCTGCACCACAGGCTGCAGGGAAATCTCTGCTCTGTTGCCTGAAGGACCTCCTTGGTGCCTGCAGCATTGCTGCAGATGTGTTTCACATATTCTCACTCCTCTTTCCAGCTGCACGTGCTGCTGCATAGCATTTTTCCCCTTCTTACATAGGGTAATCCTTATATAGGGCCACTACAACCATCACTGATGGACTCACTCTCATTTAGCCGTGGGTCCATCCTGGGGCCAAGTGGCATTGCTCTGTCAGACATAGGGGAAACTTTTGGCATCTTCTCACAAAAGTCACTCATGTGGTCCCTCCACTACCAAAACTTTGCTGCATAAACCCAAAATAGTTTTTTTCTCAGTTATCTTACTGAAAAGAGTGAAGGGATCTGCTTTTCCAATTTGTTAAAGATGGATTTGGAAATGAACTAAATAAGACAGAAGGCCAACTTTTAAGTATGCCAGTTTAGTTTTGGCTTAGAAGTGGATCACATCAAACTTAGAAGCAGAACAATTTGAGGAATTAAGGGAAATAATAATGACTTGTAGAAAAATTATATGAGAAGTAAGAAAGAAATTATTATACCAGAAGATTAAATAAAGAGAAGGATTGCATAACATAGGGAGATTGTATAATATTTAGAACACTGCTTAATTGCCATAAAATTAGAGTGCTAGAGAGTTAACTCACCATGGAACTACTAAAAAATCCACTTTTTCAGCTTCCATTTCGCTGTCCCAGAACAGTCAGTCCCAAAAAACAGGCAAGAATTTTTATCACAAAATATGTAGGAAAAGATTACAACCGTTTTTATCTTCCTTGTTTTGAGGTTAATTTTAAGATGTGGCAGCAGCAGTTGAAGTTATGACAGAGGTCAGTCACAAGTAGGGTGGGAGACAAGCAAGAATATCAAGCTCAGTGCAAGAAACTAGTTCCTAGAAGCAACTGGTGCTGCATTGAAACACTTAAACTTGAGGTAGCTGAGGTCTTTCTTGTATTCGGGAACCACAGCAAAAGCACAGAATTATTTTCAATTATGAGAGGTTGAATAATGTTCATTCCAAAATGTCTGAATGTGATGAAATATTTATTACTGCACAAATACATATTCTGTGTATTTTATATCAGTAGTAGATTGTTGTCTTGCTTATCACTGCAATAACAGAATTGAGTTGTGGCATTTAAATCCTTCCCTCCATCTTATTTTCTGCGTTTGCCTTTTTTCTCTAACTCTCCTAACTCATATCAAAACCATGAAACAATATGCATGTCTTATATTGTTTATGCTCACTATATTAATTAGCATGACATAATTATATAGGGTACTGTCTAGCACATTCTATTCATTATTTTTGTGTGCACTTACATTTTTTCAGGAAGAATGTTTCACACAAAAGCAGTAGTTGAAGTACTCTTTTTTGTTCCTGAAACATAATTGGAGAGTTTGAATGGTCTGTAGTCTGAATTGGACTCTTTTTTTTTCTGTTTTTCATAAGAGTAATAGCAACTAAAGAAAATGTAGGGGCTTTGAAGGCTCTGACATGTTGTAGAATTTTTCGAGTGGCAATATTGGAAGTTGAAAAGAAACTATAAGTTACTTATTTTAGAATATTTTTAAGAAGAAAATTTGTTATAAATTTGAAATTAAAGCATTTTCTGCTTTTCTTCTACAAATCTATTTTAAAATGTTGATTCTAGAAGTACTGTAAATATATACTCATTTTTCCTTGTAAATCTTAGTGTGTTCTCCTAGGTTATCCAGGGCTTACTGTGGAAAAGACATGAGTATCTATTTGTGCCATACTCATGAACCACACGCAATGCATTTCCCACATAAGCATCTACCTTAAGAAACCAAATGTTTTCCAAGATGTATGGTTTTCTGGATCATAAATCACCTTTTAGGCTTTTAAGTACATAGATTTTAAGGCCATTAATTATCTGTGGATTATCTCACCTTTTCCTTAGGGATATAAAGTAAAACGGAATATAAAATGATAAACTGTCCTGAATGACATGAAGGAATTCTAATTCTTTCTTGCCACTTTTGCTTTCTCCATTCTTATTGGGATGCCCTCTGGGATATAGCCTATTTTACAAAATATATATTTCTGAATCAGGACTTGATGTTATATAGCTATCTTCTTAAAATACCTTTAACTTAAATAAATTTTTATTTCTAATTCTCCAATATAGAAAAAGTTACTCTGTTAATGTTAATTTTAAAATAATTAAATCCTATGTTATTTAGCATGGCTCAATTGTGTATATATATAACTGTAATATGTAAGTGTATGTATTTGATGGTCTGTACTCAATGAACTGCAACGTGAGAAGATAGGAAAAGGCAAGTCAGTTCATGAAAAGCATGGAGGAAATGTTGATAGAGTGAGTATATAGACACACATATATGTATATATACAGTATACAATTGAAGTTAACTTACTATGCAAATTTTAAAATATGTTGGATTTTAGAGGACTGAGATCAGTGTAGATGTTTGCAAAGTGCTTACTTCACCATTAATGGCAGCATAAAAAGAAAATTGTGGATGCTCCTTAAAAGTCTGTGACAACAAAAGCTGGAATTACTGGCATGGGAAAGGTCAGCCCTTTTTTTTTCTGATTCATGAAGCAGGGAATGAGAATAACAGCCTTTTAATAATTTTTATTTTATATTTTGTATGAAGGGAAGCCAAAGGAGGGATGTATTGCTATTGCTGGAGTTGGTTATTGTATTGTCAGTTTTCAATTTGTTTTCATAAATTCCGCTAGAAGCAAGAACTTCAGTTCAAATGAATGAGATATTTTTTTATAATTGGATGTAATATCAGCTCTACCTTGCCATACCTTTGTAACAAAGGCAAAATGTAAAGAAAATGAATGAAATTGCTACAGAAATCTGTATTTTCTAGTTCTCCCACTGCTGGGACTGCTCAGCAAGAAAAAAAGTAAGTGAGGATGTCCAACCTATTTTCTCATTAGCTTACTGAGAAACAGATGTGAAAGAGCTCATTTTGCTAATTTTTCAGCCAGCAGGCATTGTTACAATTCTACTAACAGGCATAGAAGATAACAATGAAAAAAATTAGTAACTATATATCAGTTCTGTTGGCTAGCAGGTTATTGTAGGCTGGGGTGATCAGCAATACACTTTTACAGGAAACTGATGGAGTGAGCAATCTGGGGGTTTGTTATTGCAGTAAATTCAACTCAAAATAAGAAGAATGAGAAAGAATACTTTGTTTCCTTTAGATAGTCTTTAAAAAAAAACCCAAAAACCAACAACTCAGAGATATTAGGTAGTGTCCTGTGCTAATTAATGATGCTACTCAAATATCTCACTGTCATGAATGAGCAAAATAAAAATATAATCACAAAAATAAGTAATTTCAATAGAGACTGTGTATCTTTGTACTGACTTATTTGTGAAGATCATAGAAAAGATTTAGAAAATGGTTTCCAGTTCTTCTGTTTCAGATCTACACTAAGTTCTACATGGAGTAATGTTTAAACATCTAAAGCCAGAAAAAGAGTCTATAATGATATTCTAAATTTCAAGGTTAGACAAATATTTTCAGGATATATCTGCACATTTGGACATATTTTTTAAAAAGAAGTGAACACACACAGTTTTAAGAAACTGCAGGATATGACTGGTCTCTCCAGATAGGGAGATAAGCTGGAGTCAGTATATCCTGTTGGGTTCATAATCTCTAGGCTTTGTTGTGCTCAATTAAAGACTTAAGGGGAAAGAAGAAAGAAAGAATCTTGATTTATGTCTGTGTCTTACCTCTGTAAGGTCAGAACAAGGCCAATAGCTTCAGATCAGAGACCCTGAAACTATTCCAAGAGAGTAGTGGGGAAGTATCCTGTGTTTTATAATCTCCAAAGATCAAGATTTTACTATGTTTCTTTGCTAAAACTTTGGAGTCACAAATAAATCTAAAAGCAGATTGTTCTTCTATGAAATTAGGTATAACAATGAGCCTTTTCATAGCTTGAAAGTACAGAATTGTGAGAATTATAATGTGTAGCAATTATTTAGGGTAATACTTCAAATCATTTCATTAACATATAATCTCCTTCTAGAGATGCTCTTACATACAATACTAGCATTAAAAACATGATGATAAAACCTGTAGCTGTTAAACTACATGTTAAAAATTTGCTCATCTAGTAAATGAAGTGAAAATATGTAATACAAAGGAACAAATAAAATTTAACAATAATAATAATAATAACAATAAAACAAATTTAAAAAACCACAAAAACAACACTCTCAACCTGGCTACACTGAAGATTTGATGAAGCGTCTTACAAGTCAACAAACTCAAATTCTAGAAGACCAGCTAAGTAAGTGCACTGTAAAATTAAAGACCTGTTTTTTAGGAAAGATGAACTGTATCATACTCAATACACTAAAGAACACTAATACGCTTTGGGTAATTGATTCAGAGCATTTGATTTTAGGTAACCAACTATTCAACCTTAAAACGACTAGATCTAAGCTAAGAACCAATCTGAAGAAGCTATTTAATGAAAAAAAAAAAAGCCTCTAAATATTATTTGTGGAATTTAAAAATCTTTCAAAAGAAAAGGAGGAGCTCAAGGTATGCAAGTTAACTTAAAGGTAAGTATTTTTCTTCTAGGTTAAAAAAAAAAAAAAAAAAAAAAGTCAGTATTACAGAGATTAGACCAGTGATTTCTTACCAGTTCAAAATTTTCTAATTTTTGTCTAAGATAAAACATTTAAACTTAAAATTCTGAAATAAATTCCTCCCTAAATATATTTAAGGACACATTTACAAGTGATGTGAAACACTGTGACTGTAAAAATCAGTGGGGAAATACAAGCTTTTTCTCAGCATCTTACACAAAATTCTGAGTTCACTGTTGTCTGAATTAAAAAGAGAGTTTTGATTTAACTGTCTCTTTTATGCATTTCATGAAAATATTTTCAAAATTTTTATAAGTTTCCATTTGCTCCTAATCTTAATTGATTTTCTGACTGCTTTTTGTAGCTGTAGTTCTAATTAAATACTTAGACAAGTAATAATGATGATTTAATTAGGATGTTCTAGTTAATCTCTATTTGTAGTAGTTGTTTTCTTTATAAAATTGCTATATATAAGGAAGCCTTAATAATTTGTTTGGTATTGAAGATACTGATCTCTACTTCCTCCGATTTATTCTTCCTCCCATACAGTTTTCCCCTTTGATTTAGGATTTTAAAACACTAAAATAAGTTAGAGGTTCTGTTCCCTGGTCTTCAAAGACCTATTATGTTCTTACAGAAAAATGCCCCCTCTGTTGTGACAGCAGATTTCCTGAGGTTTTGTGACTGGAGCTTCAGAGAAGATTCAGCAAAGGTTCAGTGTTTAATTGTACTTCAAGTGCATGTACAGAAAGCTGCAAAATTTCTTAGGTCTGACCTCTTAGGCTGAGTTCATTTGGTCTGTTCAGCCTGGAGGAGACTGAGGGGAGACCTCATAGCTGTCTACAGCTTTCTCATGAGGGGAAGAGGAGGGGCAGGCAGCGATCTCTTTTCTGCCGTCCCCAGTGACAGGACTTGAGGCAACGGCATGAAGCTGAGTCAGGAGAGGTTTAGATTGGATATTGGTAAAAGATTCTTTGTCCAGAGTGGTGCTGTGCACTAGAAAAGGCTTCTCAGGGGAGATGTCACAGCACCAAACCTGACAGAGTTCAAGAAGTGTTTGGAGAATATTCTCAGACATATGGGATGATTCTTGGATTCATATTGTGAAGAGAGGGAGTTGGATGTGTTGATCCTTGTGTGTTCAGGGATATTCTGTGATTCTATAGTTAATTCATAAAGCAGAGCACTACCTCTGCCAAACAGTGTAATGTTTCTGCAGTGCAATACAGTGGTGGCCAGGATTGGGACAAGCACAGTGTTGTGCAAACATGAGTTAGCACTTTTGTTGTGTTTGATCTGAACTAGCTGGTCCAACAAGACCACAAGTATCACTTTCAGAAGGACACATGAGTGAAACTACCCTTGACTTTGGTTTCTCTACCTTGCAAAAATCTTTAAAATTGTCCTGCAGCTCCTCCCAAAGTCATGTGTCACATATCAGGAGAGAAAGGAATAACCTAAAACTGCTGTTACTGAGGTTTTCAGAGAAATCATATCTGAATTTGCAAACTCTCACAGACAAAAACTAAGTCCACTTGAAGGGTTTTGTAATGGGTGTATTAGCGTTGGGAGTCCCAGCTGTAAATATATGTATTACCAATGTAGTCAATGTACTTTAAGATGAATTCCAGGTAGTTTGCACCTTTCAGCCTGAAGACTGTGGATCTTTTCTTGGACAAAGTAATTTAGCAGCGTGGGTGTAGACTAATTTATGCACTTCCCCATAGGAAATACCTTTATACCATTTCTTGACACAGAAAAACCTCTCACATTTTAAGGGTAGAGACTTTCTGTCAGAGAAATGCTGGAAGCCAGACAGAATTAGAAAGGATATGTATTACCTGCAGCAACCTGGATTCACATAATATTATCAGAAGTATTGCCACATTATCCTGTAACTTATTCTGACAGCATAAGTATCTATCCACACACACAAAAAAAACCCCAACCAAACCAAACCAAAACCAAAACAAAAAAGCCCAAATCAAACCAAAACACAAAACACCACAAAAAACCCCAACCTTTAAAGACTCTTATCGATCAGATACTACTCTGTGTCATTCTCACACCATTATGCATATGCAATGATGGTTTCCCCATGGCAAACAGAAAAATGATATGAAAAGAAGTATAACTTACTTCTGAAATCTATCATTCATTATTCTACTTGTCTTTCTTTTTTCCCATTGATTATGAAAATTGAATGTTATTATATGATTATATTCCCCTTTCTAATTGTCTTATACATGAGCTCTCTTATTAACATTATTTGGTCTTAATCTCAAAGCAATAAGGAAAATGAGTGTTTATGTCATCAAATCTAATGGCTAACTTTCTCAGTTTATTTGTTTTACACACTACCTGAATCTTCCTGTTTCCTGGGAAATTCCTTATAAAAAAAAAAAATTACAAGACTTTCTTTCTTATAAAGAAATAAGATAAAATTCTGTTCATTCCATGTTCAGAAAAGCCATTTTTAACAAATGTTGAGGGAATAAACGTGTCTACTCAGGTGCCCTAAGATATCACCTTAATGCCCCCAAAACATTCTATATAGGGACTGGTCTTTCAGAAGCGTTAAACCATAATTGTCATTTCTATCAGGATGTCTCAGACACCAAGAGGCAAATAGAGTATATAGCAAAAAAGTCATGACCTAGGTGCTGAACCTGATATTCCTGAGAAGCCTTAAAATATGTGATCCATGCTCCATGAGGCTGGAAGAGGACCCGTGGGAGCAATGAACTTCTTAAAGAACCAGATGGATTAGTGTAGTGCTTTTAAAACATGACTAGGTTTCTAAGTTCAGGAAAACCGAACAACACTTTATAATATTTCAAACAGTGCTAAAAAAAAGTCTAAGTGTAGGTAACTGAATTAGCCTAGGAGCTTAATTGAAAACATCCTCTGCTGACTAAATGAAGAGACTTTTTTCAGCTTCCTAACCTTCAACACAGTCAAATTTGAAATGTTTTAGGTCATCTGGACTGTTTTTCAGGTGCCATTAACAAAATAATTTAAAACCATTAGATAGCCCTATTTTTTTTCTAATAATATTGCAGTATTGTGCTATATAATAAAAAGACTTTTTGTATAAAGACTTTAAGAAAGCTGATACGGCTGAGATAATTTCAGTGTATTGACAGTAGCAGTACACTTGTTTTAAACTCACTCCAAAACATGCATAGATGTAAGCCATGAACTTATGATCTCATGTCTACTGAAAACCCAGTGAAAAACAATGTTGAAGTAATATAAAAATGCAAAAAATAGGAAGCAATATTCTTCAAGTGAAAAAAGTACAGCCTCACATGGTGGTTTTTTATTGGATAGATCAGATTTCCTTCACATTCAGATAATGAGATTCTGATGAGTTTTCTCATCTGAAGCCCTATGCAGTGGGAAAGATGTATTCATTTTCTTAATTTCATGTTTTGCAAAAAAAAATTCACACACACTTTTTGTATTATTAAAATGCATAGTCTGTTTCTGCAGGCTTTCCTTTAAAATTTCTATTTGTAGATATTAATTCAAGAGGAGCATGATTTTCGTCTACATAAAATTATTCATAGTATTCATTTTTGCTTCATCTTAAATAGATATTATACTGAAATTATCTTAAATTCAGAAAGTATGTCTTAAATTTAATCTTCTAGACTTACAAAAATGAGCTTTAAATATGATTATGAAAAAATGAAACATGAGGAGCATTAATTTAACATATATGCTATCATATTGTTTCCATAAATCTCTCCTGTCTGAGCAAAAAAAAAGGTAGAACTTTGTAATATATGTGACTATCATTTTAATTATGTTAGTGTCAGCCTTCATATGATGTTAATAAACTCTTGTATTTATAGAGTGCATTTATAGGAGTTAATTTATCACTAATATTTAGAAATTGATACAATGTCAAATCTCTCTGTTATGCAGAATATACAATATATGGGACAGGAGAGGAAAAGTACCATATTAAATTACTGCAGGAATTTTATATTTGTGTGGAATTATGTCAACATTTATGTGGTACATTTCCCAAAACTTTCCCATGATCTCTGGCTGGGCTTTAACTGATTGGTATATAAGACTGATACAGTGAAAGAAACCAGGTCAAAAATATCCCAGTCACTGTATGGTACAAAACATCCTTTTGGCCAGTTGGAGCCAGCTGTCCCAGCCACATCTTCTAACTTCCTGCTCACCCCACTCTTCATGACAGGGTAGTAGAGTGATGTGAAGAGAAAGCCTGTTCATCAATAGCCAAAGCACAGCACCATACATGTTGCTCTGAAGGATGTTAACTACATCCCAGTACACTCATGATGAATTAAAGCAAGAGGAAATAATAAGCATGAATTGCATAGGACAAAGACAGTTGGCTCTGTGTGTTGGTTTTGGTTGGGAGAGTTAATTTTCGTCATAATATCTGTTATGTGGCTATTTTTTGGATTTGTGCTGGAAACTGTGTTGATTAAAAGAGGAATTTTTTTGTTACTGCTGAGCATTTCTTACAAAAAGACAAGGCCTTTTCTGCCTCTTCCCCGACATCACCAGCAAGGACACTGGGAGCGCACAAGTTGAGAGGGGAAACATCCAGGACAGACAGACACAGCCCAACTGATTAAAGTGATATTCAAGACCATATGGCATCATATAAAACTGAGGGGAGAAGAAGGAGGAAGGGGGAGGTGAAGATTGGCATTTTTTCTTCCCAAGCCACCATTCCTCGTGATGAAGCTCTGCTTTTCTGCAGATGGCTGAACACCTGCCTGCTCATGAGAAATGGTGAATGAGTTTTGCTTTCTTGTGTGCATGGCCTTTGCTTTATCTATTAAACTACCTTTATCTCAACCCACAAATTTTGTCAGTTTTACCCTTCTGATTCTCTCCCACACATTAAAAGTGTTGAAAAAGTGGTTATGTGGTGCTTAGTTGCTCACTAGGATTAAACCATAAGAGTCCTCTTTGGTATCCAGCCACAGGGCTTGAAGGGCTCAAGATAACAGCAAGTTTTAATGGAATGGGCTTGGCCATTGTTGCCATTTAGCTCTTGATTGTCAGGCCCCTGTACTTGCCATAGGACTAATATGGCTTACTGTATATTAGTAATGGTTTATTAGTAATGAGCCTAGTGCTTGTCAGTGACTGCTGTGCTGCTGATCACCCTACTCTGCTCTGCCTGGGAACATTTGGATAACAGCAATGAGGATGCACCTGGGCTGGTAAACAGCAGGGCCTTGCTGCTGTTTCTGTGCTACTCTACTGGACACACTGGAAGTCCAGTGTCAGCTCATGTCAAAGGAACTGTGATCTATGGATAACTCCACATGAGAGCAGGAAGGAAGGACCCTGTGAAGTCTGTGGCCATGAATGTGTCCACACCAGAGCAGGTGCGTCTTGAAGTGGCTGTGCCTGTGGTTATACTTGTGCTACAGCAGATATATTTAAATAATTTTTGATCATCCTATCTGTCCTATATGATCAGATCTGAGAATCATAGAATTTCTGAATATTTGAGTTAGAAAATACCCTTAAGAATATCACATACAAGCACTGACCCAGAATGGGAAGTCTACTACTAGACCATGTCCCTAAGTACCACATCTGTATGTCTTTTAAATACCTCCAGGGGTGGTGACAAAAATCACTTATCCAGGCAGCCTGTCCCAATGTTTGGCAACTCTTTTGGAGAAGAATTTTTTTCTTTATATTCAGTCTAAATCTTCTCTGATTCAACTTGAGGCCATTTCCTCTTGTCTTATAATCAGGTTCATAGATGAGGGAAGAGTAGGCATTGTCTTTTCTTCAGTTTAGCAAGGCTTTAGGCACTGTGTTCCACAATGTCTTGGACATTATCAGTGAGTACGTTATGGACTGGGTGGGTGAACAACCAGATGAAGAATAAGGTGTTTGGATGACGTGGCTCAGAAGGCAATGGTTAATAGATTGTTCTCCATACCAGTCAAGCAGAGAAGTAATGACTCTGCACACGTGTCTGTACCGACAGGCTGGAGAAAGGAGCTGATGTTAAACTAATGAAATACTAAATGACAAGTGCTGCATCTTAGCCTTAGAAGGAAGATACTGCCTTTTTTACAGGCTATGGGTCTGAGGAAAATTGCCGGGTTCTTGGGGCAAGAGCTGGAAAAGGCTAGTGCATTTTATGACCAGGGGTGGTCAATAGCCTCTAGGACTCTGATAACCAGATAATAATCAATAAATCAAGGGAAGTGATGGTCATCCTCTGCTCAGCAATCATTAGATCACATCTCTAATGAAGCTTCCAATTTTTGGCCTGCTGAATACAAAAAATGTCGTAAATAAGCTGGAACAAGCAGAGCAGAAGACTACCAGTATGGTTAGGGCTGGAACACTTGTCCAGAGGTTGATGAAAAGGGACTCATTCAGCCTGGAGAAAAGACAGCTTCAAGGGGACCTAACAGCAGCTTCTCAGTAACAACTGGGCATGGGTGGGGTGATAGAGGAGATTGATCAAGGCTCTTTGTAGCCAAGCATGTGGGAGGATTAGGAGTGACAGGCACAAGTTCAAGAGACATATTGGGTATAAGAGGAAACTTTTTTCCTAAAAGGACAGTCAGGCAATGGATCACATAGATCTCGAGGCTGTGCAGTCTCCAGCTTTGGAGATTTTCCAGGCCTGACTGGATTAATCACTTGGACCTCAGAGGTAAACATACTTTGAGCAGAAGGCTGGGCTAGATCCCTCCCAACACTAATTATCTGATTACCCTATGAAATACTTCTATTTTCTCATTTAGACACAGCTCTTAATAGCATTTCTCTGGAGACTTTTAATAGCATCCAGAGGAAATGTTTATATGTATATAATTACTAGTAATTTTCTACCTCTCCTGAGAAAGACTGTAAAATTATTATTGAGAGACAGAAACTGTTATATCTTTTTATTGAGTAGACATTATTGCAATGAACATCATTATTCCTCTTCAACTGAATTACTTTCTAAATAGGTGAGCTTTGGGAATATCTGAGAGGTTTTTCACAATATTTGATTAAATATTTGATATTCTTACTTGTAGTAGTCTAAAACCATGCCAAACTCAAAATGAAGTCATAACAGTCCCACAGTATGGTTTTATGTCATTATTTCTCTGTAAATTTCTGTGCTGTGTTCTGAGTCATTCTTTTGGGGGAAATTGAAGTGCATTTGAGGATTCAACTTTTATCAGTGTAAAATAGATGACTAATTCAGGTAACTCACCTTAAACGTTACCAGCCTAATATATGTAGCTGTAATCTTGCTACAAAGATTTATATTGCTGGTATCTAAAATTAGATGAGATGATTGAAATATGAATATGAATGTTTTCTGGCTTTGAAATTTTAGTAGCAGTGGAAAGCACACAGCTCAGTGGCAAAATGAAGAAAGATTTTAGGATAAATTTCAGAGTTCCTATTTCCATTAGAAGGTGGAAAGCTTTTGTTTTGATCTGATCTTTGGGAAGAAAGGAATTATCCTCTTGTTCTTTCAGGTGACTGTAGAGTGATCCCCTGAGCCTCCTTTTCTCTCCAGGCTAAACACCCCCAGCTGCCTCAGATGCTCCTCAGAGGATTTCTTTTCCAGACACTTCACCAGCCTTGTTGCCCTTGTCTGGATGTGCTCCAACATTTTGATGTCCTTCCTAAATTGAAGGGCCCAGAACTGGACACAGCACTAGAGGTGCAGCCTCACCTGTGCTGAGCACAGGGGACAATCCCTGCCTGCTGATGCTGGCCGTGCTATTGCTGATACAGGCCTGGATGCCACTGGCCTTCTTGGCCACCTGGGCACACTGATGGCTCATGTTCAGCTGCTGTCAGTATCCTCTGGTGCCTTTCAAATTGGCACTGGACCATTTTGTCCTTTTTGTGGCATGTGACAATTAATAGCATATGCAGCTACAAATAACACCTAACATATCCATTTATTGTCACACAGTCATAGATACTCTGCAAGCTGTTTCAGCAAAATACACAAATAAAACTGACATTCTGAATACTGGAAATTCACAAAGAATTTTTGAGAAAATTTTTAACATCTTTTACTAATATGGAACTGGTATCTAAGTAAAACTAAGGAAGAAGAAATCAGTAATAGTATAAATTTACAAAGCCTGTCTGCTTTCTAGGCATGAGTATATTGAGTGTCTTGCAGTCTTTCACCATCTAAAGTTTTTCTAAACAAAAAACTTGAAAACTTTTCATCTATTTAGTACATTAATTGTATCATGCACATGTAAATTGAAAACGAAAGAGATGAAAACACATTTTGTCTCCCATTTCACTATTTATATGCACATTATAATAATTAAGGCATGAAAAACCAGACATAGGTTTCATTGCTTTTGCTATTATGTTCTAAAATTTTAGCGTTAGCATACAGAAATGTGTTTTTGCCAGCCTTGATATGCAACTCACAATAGAAGTGTAATATCTGTACTTCTTGAGTTTAACAACATTAATGAAGGTAATAAAAAACTTTTCTTTCATGTCTTTTGATTCTAATGACACAAACCTAACCAATCAGCATAGTGAAAACATTTGTATTAGTTATCATGTAATTAGATAAACTTTTTATCTTTTCTTACACCTGTGAACTGCTGTCAGACAGCTAAGATGGATTTGCACATAAATTTATACAACTTTGATAATTTCAGTATGTTAACTTGTTTAAAGCTTGTGAAAGAAAATGACTGAAAAATTGGATATTGTGAAACCTGGTGGATTTTTCTTAGTAATATCAGGGATTGAAAATAATTTTGTGATATGCTAAGGTATGACAACTTCCTGTTTATATCAGGTCTTGTGTAGCTTTAAGAAAAGCTCTGAGCTAATTGCTAAGGTATCTTAAACAAATGATTGACTATCTTTATACTCAAAATGTATTACTAAAGGATATTTCACTACTCCTTTTACATAAAACATTTTTGAAATATGAATATTGCATAGTTTATCTAAAAGACTTTTCAACAATCCTGCATGGATTACTTTTAGGTTTATTCTAATTCTGAGACTAATTTCCCTAAGACATATACAAATAATGAAATAAGGTTTCTCATTTATGCAGCTGTCCAATATATTATACTGCTATTTAAAAGATAATCACTTTTTAAAATAAATCCATCTTTGTACAACAAAAAAAGAACCATTAGGAGGAAATAGGTGTCAAATGCATCCTGCTAAAAATGTTTAAGAAAGATATTATTAAATTACTTGAAATCACAGTTTATGGAATTGACAACTACTGAAAGCTTGAATGAGCTTCAAACTTCATAAATCTGAGTAAGAGACAATGAGGAGAGGTTCATAAAAAATTAAATAAAAAAAATTAATTGAAAGTCTATTTAAATCTCACTTGGATTTCCTAATTCACTTGGATTTGGTCCTTATATGTTGTGTCAATTTGCTTGTTTGTCATTCTGCTATATAGGAGGAATTTTCCATATACTCATTCTTCCTCTATGTCTAAGATCCTTGTTATTTGTATTTTTTTTCCTAAGCAGAAAAGTTATCATTATGTGCATATAGTAAAAGCTACATATTATCATTATTACTTCCCCTATAAGTATCCGATTTTTTACCCCTACCTACATAATGAAAATTTGAATAAAACGTTAGTGTATGTTGTAAATGTAAAACAAGACAAATTTGCAGTTAAGGTCTGGTTTTTATAGGGTTTATATATTTATATATATATATATGTATTATATATATGGTGCTGGAGATATTTGGTCTTGTCTAACTTTTTTTTTGTTTATCTTGATCATGTTTCCTTTCTTGATGTTGTTTCTGTTAGTGCAGTTAGCATCTCTTAGGTGAGCTAACTGAGGTGAAGCTACTGTTTAAAGAAATTATTAGAGGAATAGGGTTTTGTGCTTGTTTGTTTGTCTGGGTTTTGTCTTTTTTGGTTTTCTTTTTTTTTAAATTATTATTATTTTTCAATATTTTTTCAAATAAGTATCACAGCTGGCTGTTTAGACCTTCTTGCAACCAGTACCGTACCCTTCCTATTAATGAATTGACTTGATGCATGTAACCATGTATGCTACAAATTTTACTAATAGTTGCAGTGAGTGTTGATAATTAACTGAATGAGTGATTCTTTTGCCAAGATTGTTATTTATATGCACGGTGTCCTTGTTGAATAACTTATAGTTGCTCATTTTGATAATAAAAAAATTTAATGACACTTTCACACACTGGAAATGACAAAATTATTTAATAAATGATAGACTGTCAAGTTATTTTCTCAGTCCTGGTTACAGATCTAATGCTATATCTAATGTAAAGAGAAGGTCCCAAGAGAAGGACTTAAGTGAAGCTAAGGTTTACAAAATGTTATTTCAAAACTTTCAAATTTTTAAAAGATACCTGAATCTGTTGAGACATAGTTCACAAGATCTTCTTTAACATCAGAACTAAACAGATACAAAGAGATCTAGCTATGACTAGATCTTCTGTGAGTTTTTGCAAATCATTGCTCTCTTTCTTCCAGAGTACAGCTGGGATGTAGGAACTAAGCAGCCCCATCACAAATACCCTCAGATGGACTCAGCTGTCACTGAACTAAAGAGACATAGCAAGGAAAACTGATCAGGGTCTTCAAGGGAAAAAAAGAATATCCAGTGTTCTGGCATTTGTTTCTAATATTGTTCCCATTTTCTTGTATTTAATACTATATAAAGAAAAATTCAAAACTAATTTTGGGAATAAGTGGAAGAGTGGAATCATAGTAACAAAAGGTTGCAATAAAAGCCATACCTGATACTTTCCAGGTGAATAGCAGTGGATACAGGTGTACCAGTAAAAGATAAGCATGGTCATTTTGCTTGGATCTGATGTAGGGATACAGGGAATACTGGAAAGCCATTCATATTGAAGATAGCTATGTCTTTTTCATATTAGGGATCTGAAAAGCTGAAGGTGATTAATACGTTTTAAATTTAGGACTGTAGGAGAAGGGAATATAGGTGACCTTGCCCCTGATAAGTAACATCTGTGTTAATTACCCAATTCAGCCTCGTCCCTCATGAGTCATAGCTATAGCCAATAAGGGTAAGTGTGATAAAAGGTAGTGGGTAAGCTGGTTAGGAGACAGTCCTTAAGGAGGGGGGAATGAGAGACTCGTGAAGAAGAAGGGTGCTAAGGCAAGAGAATCACTGCTGTGCGGTCAGTCTGGGTCTGCAGTTGGAGGCTGTTTTTGGAACCTGCAGTCACAGTCTAGCTGAGTAAAAGCTGCAGTCAGAGTCTACAAACCAGCACCTGCAGTCAGAGTTCAGCAGGAAATAACCAGCAGTGAGAGGCTGCAAGGGAAACCTACAGCAGGAGCTTGCTGCAGCCAGAGTCAGTGAATAGTTGGAGTCAGGATGGCTGAGCTGTAAAGAGGAATAAACCAGAACCCTTTCCATGCTGTGATAAACAAGAAGTTTGTGGCTCGTCTCATTTCTACCCTCTAACAAGAGGGCTGCTGCAATATAAGACACACAGGTATGTTTAGATAACGGAATCAAAATGATTCCTTCCTTTAATTTAGGAGCTTGGTTCATGAAATGGAATTGAAAGAGGAAAAAAATACATTAAATGATTAAATAATATATATACAGGCTTATTGCTCTCATCTTTCATCATAATATACGCTAAATCAGGCCTGGGTTTACAATGATGATCAGTATCTGATTTGGTAGGAACATATAAAAGAAAACACATTGACTTTGTACCCCTTATTAGTGCTACAGTTCATTTAATTTTAAGAAATGTTGTAGTATTTTCTTGTTAAAAAAGGAGAACTGAATTGAGTAAAAAAGTCTGGGATCATACATTAGTTTTTCCTCATAGACAATTATTACCAGCAAGTCGGAATAGCAGTGTATTTTAAGCACTTTCTGCAGCCATAGTATTTCCTTATCCCTGGAACACCAACAGGTATGATATCTGTAAGCAACACCAAGGCAGGTGCAATGATTGTCGTGGCTGTAAAAATAAATGGATATAGCCTCATAACTAGTTTCACAAAATTGATGATGGTGGTGGCCACTGACTATAAATGTTGCTGACACAGCTATCAAATTTTGAAAGATTGAGCTCAGAAAAAAATTAATATGCACAAACAGAACCCATGGGATGTGGCTGTTTCTTTACAAATGGTGAAACTCATTCAAGCAAGCTGCATTACTTATGAAGAGTAGTTTTACAAATGACTGTACCATGTTATCACAAATCTACTCCCTTGGGTGACAACAAACATGACTTGTAGTTTAAATAGACTCAAGTAAAGACTGAGGCTAAGAGACTCTGATTTAATCATACTTATCTTCGAAAAATAACTGAATTAAATGTGCCCTTCTTTTCCCTTGTGTTTGTGCACTGGTTCATCTGTGGATTTCAGAGTGGAAAGAAGTCATACAAAGGACAGTACTACATCATTTTTGGCCCATGTATCAAGAAATAGAAGAAATGAACTGCTGTCACTTGCCATCAAGGCTTGTACTTTTCTCCATTCATGTTCCTTACCAAAGTCAAAGGCCAAAGAGTGAAAATACAATTTTAATTGAATTTTAAAACCATACAGGCTAATAAAGTCAGTGAAGTGCATACAAATCATATTATTCAGTGCTTCTAGCAGCTTTAACTCATTTTATTTTACAGCTAAAGAAAAATATGTGCTCATCGTAGGAGTAATAAACATGGGTAATTATGCATAATTATAGAGATTAAGTTCCAATTAAGGTTCAATTTCTGTAATAATCCTATCCAGGAGTCTTTTAAGGTTTTTGGTGGTACTAATGAAGACCAAGGTAACAGTACATAGTAAAGATCCTTATGATTATAGGCAAAATGTGACTGTAGATCTGGGTGACTTGAATGCATTGACGTGTTATAAAAGCATTAAGTTTTAAAGTGCATGTTTCTTTTTTCTTTAGGACTTCTAATGTTTCCCTATAGCATAATCTTAGATCAAAAGAATATTTTTATATCATACAGGAACACTCTGCTTGCCATATTGAAAGAGGATTTGTTTTTTGTTTTGCACTTGATAGCAGAAAATGATGCATGTTTGTACCTCAGTCATTTGTACACTTGCCAGTTCTGCTATGCTACAAACAATATTCAAAATCTTTTTCCACCTAAATTCCTGTGGTTTTGCATATTCGTTACTTTAGTGATATTGAAATATCTCACATTTATTTTATTAAGATAGAAAATTATCTTCAATTATAAAAATAGAAATCAATATCATTAACATATCTAGAAACTGTTCCATAGTAATAACTATTGAGAACATATATATCATTGCAATTCTCATTACATAATTTTGCATACAGTCAACTTTTGCTAATTTTATTTGTTAAATAAGAAGCCTATTGTAGCAATATATTCAATGCTCTAAATTAATATTCCTGTTCAAGAATAAGTAACTCTGCCACTCCAAGTGAAATATAATCCTAAGTTTTATTTTCTGAATTGCTGAAGAGAATTACTCCAGAAAACTCATGCTTTAAGGGTAACTTGGAAGGTAAGAAGAGCCTGATTAAGTGGTATGACTACAAATGAGGCAGGCAACTAAATGTGCACTCAAGGCAGAAATTCCCAAGTTTGTTAAAAATAATGAAAATAAATTAACATGCATTAAACAAAAGGTGTTTACATCTTAAAATGGAATTAATAAATTTAAAAGCAATCAGAAAAAAGTCATTATTGATAGGAAGAATTTCTAAAATTAGTGTAAGTATGACTCTCTTGGTAGACTGTGCTCCTTAAGGCTGCATGCCTATAAATCAAAGGAAAACCTGCAGCCCCGCTAAAAGGGAATTCACACACCAGCACCAACAATAAAAAGAGTAGAAGACTCTAGACTCAATAAGGCTAAATAGTTATTTGCTGATCTTTTTAGAATTGTATTTTATCTCTAGAGTAGATTCAGAATCTAAATATCTTGATCTGTCTAAAACTTTCATAAAGTAGCTTCAAATCACAGTTGACTGGTAGTTTTAATATTTTATTTTACTGAAATTTTAAACTTGTGCAATCACAAGGCCTTAAATTTTTAGCAAAGGGAAGACTATTCCACTGTTACAGCTACAGAATGTATAGCATTAGGTATGAGCCTATTCCTCCTGCTCCTTATTTAAACCCTGGAGATCTCAAAGTGAAAGTAGGGAAAATTTGTCTTATTATCTAGCTGACTGGGGAGCTCAAGTGCTCATAATGTCAGATATTAAAAAAAAACCAACAAAATTTTCATTTATCAATCTTTTCTTTATTAAACTCATCTAGCATTACCAGTAGAGTTTCCAAAAGTTATTTGACTCAAAGTTAATAGCATACAGATTCATGTGATACAGATGTGATTAAAATCTTTTATATATACAGTTACATCTATGGGAAAGTATTCTGGATCTGCATCTGTGGTATTATCTATTTTTAGCCCTATGTCATGACACTGTCCTGTTATGTTTGAAGCTCAACCCAAAACCACCTCCACACTTGAAGCCTTACACTACTACAGAACATCAGGAGCACAAAATACATGATAATGTAAATAAAACCATTATTTAAGCAAACATTCACATGGGGCATATTTTAAAAATGTCGTAGAATCAGTACACTCACATTGGAATTTACTTAATCTACAGGTCGCTACAGACCTGGTCTGAAAACCTTTGGATTTATTTTGTACAAATAAGGATGTATAATACTTACTTGACTAATATGAGCACAAATATAATGAAGACTTAAACCCAAAACATACACCTGCTTATTTACCAGAATAATTTAGGTTGAGAGGAAAATATTTTTTTTCTCCAACCCCACACCCTTAGTGGTTTCTCTTGATGCCACAACTATTTCAAATTAACATCGCGAGGAGATTCTCCCTAACCACTGAAAAAAGATAATTCAAAAAGGGTCCCAGGTGTGATGTAGGTGCTCATCCAGAATATAACTCGGCCATTGTATCTTTCAGCAGATGGCTATGTCAGTGTGCAGTGAATCATGAAATTTCCACGGTGTTTTTTTTGCTCTTCCTCTCCAGAAATAGGTCAAACTTTATCAGATACATCAGTCAACCATTCTAGTTACTTACAGTAAGAAGAATAATGATTATGGCTGCTTGAAATGAATTAATTTCATTTGGAAGCAGTTATTGTTTCACCTTGACCTTCAGGAAATATTTTTCTATCTAGTGGCATAACTATATTAGTATTTTCAGGTGTTTACATGTAAATGTGCAACATAAAATGTCTTGAAAATTATTGTAAAGTAAATTAAAATTATTTAACTATATTCTAAATGTTAGGTGTAGTTATCATCAGGTGCACAATTTTTCACTTTGGAATGACATATGAAAATTATATATGGAATAGTCATAATAATTAGAAGAATATTCAATAAATATTGCTTTGCATTAGCAATAAAAAAATAATAGTGAGTGATGAGGTTTATCACTTAAAATTGCGGCTAGGAGCAGTGGTTTTGTACTGTGTGCAAATGAGCCTGTGTATTCTCTCTTCTCTTGCTTAATTCAAAGATAACTGGGATTCTTCTTACTCTGACGTTTTCCAGTATTAATAATGTAATTGTTTAAAATCATGGTAAAAAATTTAAAGATGAAAAAAAGCCTTGAGTGCAGTGCTATTGGAAAAATGAAATTAGAAAGTCACACCAGCAGCTGAACTCTCTGTATAAGTAGGTCTTGGAAGAGTGAAACACGTACAAGGAATTTATCAGACAGACAGATGCAAAGATGTGATACTGAGTTATGATATTGAACCTATCGTGTTTCTTTAGCTATTAATTCATAGTGGGCTGTCACAAAGAAAAAAAGAAATAACTAGTGAAATAGACCACAATGGAAGGAAAGTAGGAAAAAGCATTAAGATTTATTTATTCATTGTCAATATTTTACATTAGATAAACCTGTTAGGATTCCAGGTATTTTTTTCCTTCTTTGTAGAATCAGTTGAAAATTTTTATAAGTATGACAGAAATTATTGTCATTATTTTGAACCCCTCATGACAGGAAATGATTGTGCCATAGTGACACTCAGTAATAAAGCAAAGGATATGTGAGAAACTGTAAAATCTGAGTTTATTCAGCAATATTTTTATGAAATACTTGTGCAGTCCTATGCAGGAAGTAACCTTGTCTGGTGCTACTGATGCTGGTGTATCAGCTTTCATCTTTTTCAGTAAAGGCATTCTATGCCTGCCCAGAGGATTCTAGGACTTCTTATCACTTTGGCATTTCAGTGTTCCCTGTTTGAACCTAAGAGCCAAGAATGGACTGGTAATTTATCCTAAATCGTGCATGCCCTTAGGGAGCCCTTGGAGAACTTTCATGAGTCATCATGGGTTTTAATACACACCTGTTAAAAAAAAAAAAAAACAGGACTTTTTTTTTCTTTTTTAGAATGTGGTCTTCATCCATACAAATCATCATTTCTATTTGTCACAACGATAGTCTTGATGGATGATGAATACAAAAAAATTCTTTCACTATGACCTGGAATTTAACAACCCAGACATTTTAGATCAATGAGAGTTTCCTGAGCCCTAGTCTGGAGTGAGTTGTGAGTGAGTTTCTGTGAGCCACTGATAGCCAACTGTCACAGACATAGTGTGCACTTTTGTTGGAATGCTGGAAACTTGGATTTTAGGACTTTTAGTCTATAGTGATATGTGTGTGCCAAGATGGAAGATTTTGGGTGTTGTTTAAATCCTTCTTCTTTACCTTCCTCTTCCTTTCTTTTCATGGGTTTAGGGTTTTCTGTAATTGGACGAAAAATGTCCTCATTGTGGGCCTTGGATAGTCATTATTGGGTCAAAAACATAAATAATATGGGTGTCACGTTGGTATTGGGTACTTATCACTTAAATAACCTTGGAAAGAGTTAGAAGCACTCCATTTTAATTTGTTTGTCTAACTTGCTAGTTAGAACTCACACCTCGTAAGCCTGTAAATACTGTAAGTAGAGAAGAAATAATAAACATCCAAGTCTGTACTCGAACTTGGGTTTCCTGTGTCTTTCATCCTGATCATGGCAGACAAAAACAGAGAACAGAACAGTAACACACTTTAGCAGAGATTGTGGTAGTACTAAACTGGAACTAAACAGCAGAGTCGAAAAGTAAGGAAGTTCTGCCTCTTCAGCCTTTACTAGAGAAGACTCCTGGTAGAAATACCCTGCAGTATATTAAAGTGAAATGATACTGACAATTTTTAATTTTTTTTAATCTTTTTCTGTTAAATGTATTCTGGCTCAAGACTCGGTGAAATCTTGTGGGTTCCTCCCAGCTCTGGATATTCTCTGTACGCTTTACCTATGTTCATTATTTCAGCTTTTTGTCTAGTTGAATTACAGCATATTCCTAAATGCCTCTATCTTTCTAGTTTTATTACAAGCTTATTGTAACTGAGTCTAATTATTATATTTAGAATCAACAATGTGGAAAATCTGTAATATCTTATTAAGTCTTTGCAGCAATGGCTGTTAACAGCTTATTACTTTGAAGAAATACATGGATAAGTTATGCTCCAGTTTGGGGTACAATGACATTTCATTTTGCCCAAAGAAAACTAGCCTGATTGTGCTACTAGATGCTACCAAATAGCTATTTCTCTACATATTGTATGTAATTTTAAAAAGTAGATATAAAATATTGTGAGTAGAGGGAGAGATAGTCTAATGAATATTGCATGAACAATCTAGTGTGAATATTGTTTCCTGCAGTATCTCTTGTAGAAAGGTAATCTCTGAGACTATGTCAGGGGAGGTTTGTGTTAGGTTTTTGAAAGATTCTTCACCCAGAGGCTGGTTGGGCACTGAAACTGAATCCGTAGGGAAGTGGTCACAGCACCAAGTCTGACAGAAGTCACAGAGTGCTTGGTCAACACTCTTGGGCACATGGTGTGACTCGGGGTGATCACATCCAGAGACAGGAGCTGGACTTCAATGATCCTTGTGGGTCCCTTCAGTTCAGGATATTCTATGATTCTATCTACACTTCATCCAATGGCTGTGTGACTTTACCATAGAAGGATGACAAATTAGTTAAACAGAACCTTCCCTTTGTGAACCCATCTTGTGGACTATATTGTAGGTCATATATGATGTATGTTTCTTTCTGGAATATTGACTGGAATGGAACCAGATTACTCAATGGAGCCTACAGTTTCATAAGATTCCTATGTTTAAGAACTGGATTTTGTTGTACTGACTCAGTAACAAAGAGTGTGTCATGTTTAGATTCAGAATCTTGGGCTAATATCTACAAGGAGGTCTAGATTTCTAAACTTCTCTTACATCCCAGTGAGCTTTAGGAACAGGTGTGGTTATAAACAGTCACATGTTGTAATTCCACATGCCCTAGTGTAATCAGGATGTGTGGAAGGCCGATATCCATGAATTTGGACTTGGAGCTCTGAGAACCAAATACGTCCAGAACAGGTGCTCAAGGTTTCACAATGAATAATATGATCATAAACACTAATAGTTAGGCTGAATCTTGCCTTTGATGCCTACATTAGGCTGAGCTGAATAACTCTTGCAACTTTTCTGCTTACTCCTCTGTCACCGATCCTTCTTCTGAATCTTCCTGTAACTTATAACTATTACAACTGTATAGTTCAAAAATGTTATTAGAGAAAGATCACAGCCCAAACTTATCCTTAGCTTTGTCTAAGGCATGAGGCAAAGTTTCACTTGTGTTATTGTCTAATGTAAAATCAGTAACTCCTTGTCTTCCCAAGACACCATTTTTCTCCATTTTGCCTCCAGAGGGAAGTAAAGGCTTTCAAAAAACATTTTCAGAAAGCAGTTTTAAATAAGGGTTTTTTTATTCATTGTATATAAATTAAGTGAATTATTTGTGGACCTTAGGTACCTGAAGAATTTCTTTGTTTGGTAATTAATTTTTGTGAACATTGAACTATCTGTGGACTGCATTTTTATGCATCTGCAAAACAGTGCTAGGAAGATCAAATAGGACTTCAGTTGTCATAGACATGGTTTTGTTCCTATAATAAGTTGCAAGTTAATTCTTTTTAGATTTAAAAATTCAATTTTCACCTAAATATACTCAAAATGTAGCTCTTGTATGTTGAATGAAAAAAGTGTCTCTGTTAAGTAAATTTCTCATCTTTTAAAAAAGCAATGAGCCCTCAGAACATTCTTCAAATAATCTCCAGGTTCTATTAACAAAAAATTAAAGTAATATTTGTTCTGTATTTGCTTAATTTATTCTGTGTTCAGACTGCTTATTGTATTTTTTTTCAAGGAAGAGACCTGTGGCCAGAAAAAAAGTATTCTGAGTAGATGACAAACACTGTTCTGTGACTGCACCTTCTAAAACATATTAACTAGACTTCCACCCCACTTCACCTATCCCTATTTCTCCTCTTGAGTCAACAGAATAGTATTATTTTACTGGTTTTATTTTTTAGAATTCTTTTAATGCAAAGGATCTGATATGTTGCACAGGTTTTGTTACAGGTTCAGAAGTGTGTTTTAAAATATGGAAATTTGATTTTTGATTGCAAAGTAAAAGTGTGCAAAAGCTTCTGGAACAGCATTGAAAAGCTGAAAAGATCAGAATTATGTGAAATTCTTCCAATTTAATCTTTTCTGTCTAGTGTCAATGGCACTTGAAAACTACACTTTCCAGAAGTGTACCATGTACCAGGAAGTACTGGTTTCTAATAACACATTTTTATCAGTCTGGAAATATGAATTTTATAGATTTGTCATCACAAGAAAAACAGAGCATGAGACACTTCTAACAGTTTTATTCTCAAAAGCAGAAGATTAATAGACTTAAACCAACATCTAATTAGAGCTTTCATAACCCCTAGAAAGCATAATGCAGTAAGAGAAACTAAAAATACAAAGAAACATCAAAGAAAAACCTGCAAATTTTAAACAATTAGATTGGGGGTTCTTTTTCACATGTGTTAAAATGTTCTACAGAGACATGTCAAAGAAAGGTGAGCATTGTCTCAGAACTAAGTCAACAAGTTCCTTTAAAAGTACACAAATCAAAAGGTTGTTTTTAGATCAAAAAAGTCCCATTTATAGCTGTACAAAAATTATTCAGAGTGTATGAAATACAGTTGGAATTTTAAGTACTTCTAGTAATAATTAGAATGAAACAGTTTTTACAAATATTTCCTAATAATCAATATTGTTTTACCTACAGCTCTCTATTTTGTAATTAATTGAATACTTCTAATTTGATGTGATAGTATTTTATTAGACAAAAAACAAAATCAGATCCTCTGATTAATGGGGCACCATTAATTATATATAAGCATCTAGAAGTCTTGAATAAAAATTATGAAGAAGAATTTTAATTTCCTTCATGCGCTCTTTATTTTCCTTATAATATTTAATGCAGGTTCTCAGGGATTAAAAGGTATAAAATACTGGCTGAATGACCAGGCAGCACACTCCTAAAACTCATGAGGACTTTTAGTGTCAGAAAACCAATTCTCCTCAATTACTCTGTAGAGTTCCCTGCCATGGATTAAATTACTTGTTACATTAAAAGTTCCATTAAATGTCCTAGGGTGAAACACTTGGACAAGATTTAAAAATATTTCATACCTCTTCCAAGAGCAGCGATCCTAGGCAAATATATTCAATGAAACAATGTGGCAGTTTATTTATGAAAACTGCAAAACGTGCTGTAGACTTAGAATCAAACCAAAATGCTGAAGTGCACCAAACTCCATTTTGGTGTCTACTTGTCCCGAATGAAATTTCAGCAGAGCCAGACCTAATTAAATCTCAATTACAAAAATGCTGTGAAATGGACAGCTTCCAAAGCTACTATATCTGAATTTCCTTGCCTATAACCGCATCTATTACAAAAAACTGTAATGATTTCCATCATGAGTTAGACATTCAGCCATCTAGTTCTAGATCCTTCAATCCCTCAGCATGAAGCCATCAGTTATCTGCCACTGAATATTTGCTATGAGCATTGGATACTAAATTATTATTTAATTTCTATTAAAGGAAACATACTGGAACAAATCATTGAAAATACAATTTTAACTTCTAGTATGCTCCACAGACATAGAAAGTAGACTGGAAAAGACTTTATTAAGAATTCACAATTTCTTATTAAGATTGAATTGCAGTAGAACTGTTTGTCTCCTTTACTCTATCTTGTTCTTTTTTGGTTTCACTTACAAAGTCCCAAATACTGATGAATCTGCCCGAGGAAAGAAGATTACTGTTACTATTCTTGCATCATGCAAATTAGTGCACTTGAAAATCTTGATGAAATGAGGATTTAGCCACATTAATTCTGTGTGTGGATGATACCATTATGACTAGGATTATAATGAGCCTGGGAAAAGACAGTAATAAGTTCTGGTTTCTTTCACATTAAATGCTATTTCAATTAAAAAAAAAAAAAAATTAAAAAAATCAACTATGTATAAAGCACACTCAAAAACATATAAAATAAAATTAGTTTTTGCAGTTATTTTCCTTTAAAATGCATTTCTGAAACTATTCCAAATATAAATCACTAATTCTATTATTTGAGTTAAAATGTACAATTCTGAATTTCTGAAGACATTAAGAGCCCATATTTGCCCTCTATATTTCTGAAAGCACTCCTTATACTAGCAGTGCTGTTGTGATAAATGTATATTAAGATTCCATATTCTGAGCTTCCAATTCTATTCCAGCTCATAATGATCTGGAATATTTACATAATTTAACTTTGATATGGAATGCATTTTAAGGTATTTACATTATTATCTTGTAAGCAAGGAGAATAGACATTACCAGCAAACAGTGTGAACAACACAAAGTGTGAGGTTGCTGGGACTACAAATGGAAAATGTAGAGTATATATTAGGGAACTTTTTTGGCAGAGAGTAAAAAAAGAGAGAGGGAAAAAAAGTGGAAAAGGAAAAGGGTAACAGAAAAAAAAAAAAAAAGATATATGAAGACACCATTGAGTTTCTGCATTGACAATTATGCAGCATGAACCTAGAACTGTTCCCTTGAATTTTCCCACATGCCACCATGTACTGCTTCATAACTGGTCAAGATAATTTGGCCTGTATTTGTTCTGCTTCTCTTCACACAACTTGGACTCTAGAGGATAATTTATCAACCACTTCATATGCTGTTTTTACTAATATGAAAATTTAAGTTTTAAGTTTCTTCAAGGAAAACACAAGAGTTCCTAATTTTCCATGTTTATGTTTTGTCATCACAGCTAAAAAATGAAAAGAGATGGTATTCCAATAAGCAACAGAAGCCAGCACTTGTATAAATGTACAGTTCTTGTTCCAGTAATCAAATATTTTGTTTACTGTGCTTTAGTAGAATTGTTGTTGTTCAGGGATACAAATGTTCTGGTTAATTTTAGCCAATTAAAATACCAGAAAATTTAGCAGACATTATCCTTCGAACCCCCTCAAAACAAAAAAATAAATTAAAAAAAGATTTCAACAGTGTTACAGTATTTTGCCAACTTTTTTTTTTTCAGTACATTATAGGTGTTATCGCAGTGAATTATAGGTGTTATAAAATAATTTGTATTATCTTGAACTCTGATGAAAACTTATCTGCAAGATTTTGGTCTCAGACTTTTTTATAATAATTCCTAATTCTCTTATGATTTTCTGAAGTTTTCTTTACTCAGTCTTTCACTCCTTTATGATTTTATTTCTGTTAATATTACATTCCTGAGTTTGGAAGCCTTTTCTGGATTAATTGGTCCAGGTGGATTAATTTGACATCAAATTACACAGCTCATTTTTTTGATTCTGCACTAAGTTTTTGGGGGTCACGCTGAATGAAATGCACTTGGATACTTATAAAAAATCAGAAATACTTTTGCAACAATTGTTTTTTTAATCTGATTCTGTGCTTTGTCCAAATCTCTTTAAAACTGGCTAAATTCTCATTGACTTGACTGGCTGCAGAATTGGGCCTGAACTCCCCGCCCCCCATATAAACTTATTTTAAGTGGCATATCTTGGTGCATTAATAAATACTGCCTTTGGTCTGTTTGAAATACTTGCAGAGCAGTCACACTCCTTAGCACAGTTCCTTTTTCAAACATATGTAGGTAGCAACACACATTTCGTTTCTACAGTTTTATTTGTGCACTGCTCCTCAAATACATATAAAGTCACTTTTTCTAACCTTTATGACACTTATCTGCAACTGATATTCCCAGATTTTGTGCACCAATAAAGGACAAGTTTGTTCTTAACCTAGTTGCACAAGGTTTAATGATATGAATTGGCTGAATGTGTTTGATCAGGGATGGATCTTAAGTATTTTATCTGCTAGTCTGTCATCCCTAATTTTGTGGCATCATTGCACAAAATACAACACTCAGAAAGGTAGAAAGGAAAGGTGTGGTTCTTTCCTAAATCTGCATATGGGGGTATGAAACATACACAGAAGTCTAGATCACAACAAGGAATCAGCTCAGGATAACTGGCCATTGATTATTATTCTTACCACTTTCCTGTCATGACCAACTTTTTTTTTAAATACTTCTGACAGCTAAATATTACAGGAACAAACTATGCATTGTAATACTGTATTACAATATTGGTATTGAAATACACTAATTCTCTAATGAGAGAGATAAATGCTCTAAATAAAGCTATACAAGTCAGATCAAGATGAACAAATAATGTGACAAGAGAATGACAAAATCTAGGAAGAGAAATTATACTAGTGCTAGCAGAAAAGGACAAAGAAACAGACATACAGGAAAGTACTACAGAAAAAAGAAAGGGAAATAGTGAAACAATCTTCTGGGCTAGCATTAAGCCAAATAAACATTTTATCTTCTATAATTCTTAAATGACCAATGAAGTCTAGGTGCTAGTGAAACAGGCATATTTATACAAGACTCAGAGAAGATTTAGACCTTCAAAAGCCTTTAAGTGAGAAACATTTCAGTGGTTGTATTTTTGTCTGTATATCTATTACGTAAACTAAAAAAGGGAAAAAACTCATTTAAAAAAACCCTTGCAAAATAACATTAAAAACAGCTTTGTCAACAAATGACTGAATTTTCAGACCAGAGAGTATTATGATTATCTGCAAAAAAATGTCTATATGTCTACATTGATTACATTTTAGAAAAGTCTGAACCTCAGACATCAGATTGGCATTTTGCATAATAGCAGTTCAACTGCAGTGATGATGTTTCTCTTCAGTGATTTGGCCATGCTTAACACATGCTGTATTCTCTGTAATTGAATGGAGAAGTTAAAAATATTTGTCTTCACAACAGCTCTTGAGCCAGTCAATTAAGAAAGCATGCTCACTGCAGCATGAGAGCCCACCTCTCTCTGCAGCATGTCTGGACCTTAGTTTGTATGTACAAGCTGTGATTAATGTACTTGGTCTGTAAATGTACCTAATCTACAAACTTTGTAGTGTTTATAAAGTCCTTACTAATATGCTGGATAAATAAGTTAATACAGAATCCTAGTCAAGTATCACACCTTCTAAAATTAAAAACATATCTCCACGTGAAGAAATACTCTCTGTTTTTGACTGCCAACATAGTGAAATTATGCTTTACTTTTAAGAGGACTATGGGTAGAACACAATAGGAATTAGGTAATTATGTCAAGATGAGCAGGAATCTGTCACTGAAGGAAGTTTGATATATCTGAATGGAATATGTCTCCTAGAATATCTACGTAACTATGTAACTATAACTGTATAAATATACATGTAACTATATATATATGTGTGTGTGTCTACATACATGTATACACACACATACATATATAAATATATATATATTTATATATAATCAGCTCTTTTTCTGTAGTCATGTAACTCCCATAAATATCTAGAAAGCAGCTTTGCAGTGGAGAAACTGGGGTTCTAGTGCACAGCATGTAGAACCAGAGCCATCAATGGGCCCTTGTCACAGCAAAATACAGTGGCACCCAAAGCTGCAGTAGGAGAAGTGTCCCAGCAGGTCAGGGGTGGTGATCCTTCCTCTCCAGTCAGCACTGGTAAGGCCACACCAGAACTGTGTCCAGTTCTGGGCTCCCCAGCACAGGAAGGATAGAGACTCACTGCAGGTTGTACTTCACAAGGCCACTAAGATCAGTGAGGGGCTGGACACGTGAGGAGAGGCTGAGAGAGCTGGAACTCTTTAGCCTGGAGAAAAGAAGGCCCAAAGGGATTCCCATAATTATGTATAAATACCTGACAGGAGAGAATGAAGAAATGGCAAACAGACTCCTCTCAGTCGTGCCCACTGACAGGACAAGAGGAATTGGGGACAAATAAAAAAGGATTAAATTCCATCTGAATGCAGGAATTTTTTTTTTTTTTTTAACTTTGAAATTGAGCAGCTCCAATAGACTGTCCTGAGACACTGTGGAATCTCCATCTGTGAAGGTATTCAGAAGACAACAGGTCATATTCCTGAGCAACCTGGTCCAGTTAAACCTGCTTGAACTTCCAAGGTCAATCATTCTGTAATCTTCTGATATTCTCATTCTGTGATTTTTTGGCTGCACTCATAAATTTCCATTATCTGAGGCAGAAGCTTGGGAAAAGGGACATTCTTCATTTAACTTGAAAGAATACTTTGATCACTAATGTTTTCAGATGTCTTTTTCTTCCTATGGCTAATAGGATAGCATATATTTGCAGAGGATTTAGCAATGATTCCAAAACATCTGTCTGTTAGGTCTTGGCTAGGTGACTGTGAGTTTAACTCCAACTGTTGCAGCAGCATTAAAATTAGGATATATTGGACCATAAACTTCAGGTGTCAGGGTAACTGAAAAAGTATATTTTTATGCCAATATAGCTTGAATCCAAAATTTGGCTAGCCAAAATTACTAGTCAGCTTAATAACAGCTGCATAAGACTTTTCAGAATATCAGTTTGGATTTAGAATCCCAAATTTTACTTGTGAACTTTGTGGGATCACAGCTGGTACAGTATATTTATTTATTTTTCGTGTTATGCACCAAAATTCTTATACTGTCAATAACAGTACCTCTATTCTAAATAATTAAGTACTATATGATTATTGTGCAACAGAAGTCTAAAGGTTTATAAGAATATTTGACCTAACTCTAGAGACATTACAGTTTACTTAGCAATTTCTTTTTTTGATTCCTTGCAAAAGAATTCCAGTCCCATTTAGATGCCTTGCAAAGGAATTCCAGTCTCATTTTGAAGATTGATATTCATTGTAAAATTAGATAACTCCTAAAAAAAAAAAAAGAAAAAAAAGAAAAAAAAAAAGACTAAATGATTGAGTGAAAATAGGCTAGGACCCCATTTGCATAACAGTCTCAATTATTTTTCAATGTAGTATCAGTATTTAGCAGAATAATACATAGGAAAAAAACCCCTATTATACATATGTATATATATTTTTTCATTTTGGAAACACATCACCCTAATAGATCATCCATAGCAAAAAATATTGCACAGTTTTCACTTTCTTTTCAAAATATGGAAGTAAGAGTGTATAATCTATATCACTTAAGAATTTGAATTCAGATAAGATTCAATGATAGACAAGATTTAAAAGGCTATTTTTACTGGTTTTATTTTCAATGAGAAAAAATCAAAATGCATGAAAACCAGCCCTAAATTTCAAAAATATATATTATATAGGCAGAAGCTTTTAAAAATATTTTAGAATGTGTAAACCACATTTTCAGAAGATGATGTGTGAGTTCTTCTCTGTTCATAGAGAAATCTTTTCCTGATCACTCCTCTATTGCGCTCTAGGGTTTTTTCTGTTTCCTCTCAACACTGTCAGTCACTTATTTTGAAAAATTATCTCTCTCTATAGAGATCTAGAGACGCATACAGAGCTTACATCTGGGTAATTCTAGTTCTCTAATGAATTAATTTTGCTTCCTTGTACTTTCACTTTGATTCTAACTTTATTGTTTTAGTTTGAAATGTTTAGTCAGAATATCAGACATATTTCCCTTCTGAACTGCATTTTATGATTATGTATACTCAAATTTCTTCCATATCACAAGTGCCAAGGTTACTATCCCTCTAGCAAACAGAATACATCAATTTCTCAACTCTATTAAAATCTAAAATGTTTCCATGGTAAAATTTTATTAGTGAAAAACTATTACAAAACAAGAGCTTCAGAATCATGCTATGCTCTCCAGTAATTGATTTCTGTCTAGTGATTCTACTTGTCTTAATATTAAACTTCCTTTCATGCTCCTAAACAGTAAGCCTTCTAAGATGTCTTAGAAATTATTACAAATAGTGGTGCCTTTAATTAAGAAAGTGTGACTTGACATTTTAAAGTAAACTCTGCCAAAATGACAGGACAAGTAGTTTTCTCATAACTTGTATAAGAATATACATTGACTACAATCCTTCATCCTACCTATGAATTCAAAATACAGCTGAATTATGTTGAAGAGAGGTGAACATCTCCCCTCCCCCTTCAGCCCTCAAGTCCAGACTTCTCTAAAATCAGTCTTTAAATGTCATTCATTTTACCAAACTGCCAAACTGCAAACCCATGTTTCAGGACTATAGGAGGTAAATTACAAGAATTTTAAACTGTGAACTGTTGTTTCTGTCTGGGCATGTACAGTGTTGTGTAACAAAGGTATAATTATTCTTCAGAGAAGGAACATTAGGAAAATAAGTCCATATAAAGAATACTGTCAAAAATTCCAAAGACTTGGAAGAAAAATATGTAAAATAAATACTTCATTAATTAGCCAGGATACTATAGGGATTGAAGGTAGTTCCTATTTCATCTGAATTAAAAATTGTTCAAAATCCCTTTACTTTTTCATAGCTAAGGAATTGTCTTTGAGAAACCTTAGCTTTCATAAAATAGCAAAGGTGTTGTCAAATATTCTTTATCAATCTTGCAGGTAGTTTTGGTTTTCCAGAAAGCATGGAAGGAATTCAGCCCCTTTGAGAGCCACTGTTATTATCTCTGCTGGAATCAAGCTAAACTAGACGTTGGTTTACTTAAGGATCTTTTAGCATTCCCAGAAATACTGGTGGTTTCTTGATACAAAGTATGAAGCACAAGATTTTCAGTTTCAGATAGCAAAATCTTGAGTCCTGTGAATTTTTCCTAGCATTTCTACATCATGTCTTCCAAGTACATGTCTTGTGCTGAGGGGCATACATGTGAGATTTGTTTTGAAACACGGCCTGAAAGTGAATTTACAGTGTTTAAAATGTTTCCATACTAATTCAAATGCATATCTCTTGCATGGCTGATCTGCATATGTGGAAGAAAATCTGGTTTGTTTGATTTACTGCACATATAAGGAAGACTGCATTGTATGCTATATAAAGTGCCTAATCCATGAGCCCATTAAGTTTCCATTCTAACCATCTTAAAAGTTTCCATTCTAACCATGATTAAAACCATCTTGTCCTTTTTTTCTCAACCTGTTGTTTTTCAAGGCTGATAAAATAACTTAAAAAGCTCAGTTATCTAAAATGATCTCTTCTTATAAGCCCATAAAACTAAATGCTAGGGATGAACCATTCTGACCTTTTCCAAGAGAAAGGTTAATTTAATGTGAATAATTAAATGGACCATTTGTATCAATATTTTTAGGAACTAATTTCCTACCTTTAGATTTTTCTCCTTTTGTAAGACTAAGGCAAAGGCTTCATGGTGTACTCTTCTATTTCCTTTGCTCAAATTTACTCTAAAGTGATCATTGTTTTGTTTCCCACTAGCCATTCTTTGTAGCGTTTTATGCTCCTGTTCGGTTTTGCTTTTCGAGATCTGCTTGTTCAAGTAAGTTATACACTATTGTTTGTATTCTCTGAGTGAACAAAAAGAAAATATATTTCTACCAATATTACTCACACATGAGAGGAATTTAGTTTTTCTGATAATTTGTGTATGTAAAGCTCAATTGCTATGAACATCTATGGAAAAGAGCCAAAAAGCATGAAGCTAGCCAAGGAAATGCATTTTTAAAATAGTTGACAAGTATTCTTATTTATTTAACATTTTTCTGTCATTCTAGCTTTCCAATAATCCAGTATCCTACTAGTTCCTCTCCTGATTCCAGCTAACATTGTTCAAAGTAATTTCTAATATTGATAGCTAACCCAGTGTAGCCTGTTGAGCCAATAAAAATAATGTACTAGTATGAATAAGAATTAATCCATTTTCATGTTTAGTGATTGTGACTAAAATATTCAGCATAAAGACACAAAGAGACACAAACTTACATCTGTTAGCAAATCCTTTGTTACTTATTTTTGGAACCACTATTCTTGTGAGTATTTCTTTTGAAAGTGCCAATTTGGAAAGAAGAAGTAGATTCTTTGTCATTTAAATTTAATGGTCTTAATTAAATTTAATTAAGTAGAATTTTGTGAATTTGAGATTGTTTTTGCTATTTTTTATCTTGTCTTCTGGGTGTGATTAAGCAGGTGGGTGGGGTTGTTTTTTCTTTGGATTTTTCTAACACATACATTGTTCAATTAAGTATAGCACTGTGATACTAGGTATTAGAACGAGCTCTTCTTGCATCAGTGTGTAGGAAGAGCTAATGATAACATGTTTTACCCTTTGTTACTTTTTGGAATATTTATACTAACAGCAAAATGTAATTGCAATGGAGACTTGCACAATTTAGAGTCTAGAGATGGATGATTGTAACAAAAATGTGTTTCTTAAAAGACAAATTTGTATACTGGGGAATAAAAGCAATAAAAAAATCACTAATTTTGAGATAAGGCATAATAAGATTTACTATCTGGAGACATTTTTCCTGTCAGTGGTGAAGGGATGAGTTTAGATACTTAATATCTAACTTTTAATATATCTCTTATGCTAAATATGTCATCCTTTGTTCTGCAGTTTGTTTTCAACTGAATCTGCCATAATGCAGAGTCACTGGGACACAGTAAACCAACTTTAATAGATAGACTGTATGTCAGCAGCTTTCTAGTGGTTTTTTAGAAAGAACTTCAAAATCAGATGAGGAAACAAATTGCATTTGGCATTGCTAAGTTAAGGACTGCTATTCACTATAGTTACCCAAAAAGGTAGATTCTAGGTAGATACCTAGAAAAGGTATCCCAGTTTCATCTGTACTCATGGAAGCACAGTATTGAACTCTACAGTATTCTGGGGGGAAAAAGAACAAAAACAACAAACAAACAAAAAAAAAAACAAAACAAAAAGCCCCAAAAAAAAAACAACAACAACAACCAAAAAAAAAAAAAAACAAAACAAAAAAAAAACCACCAAGAAAACCACCACAAAAAATATTACAACTTTCTATAGACAGTGAAATTTCCACAATATTTCCCAATTACTACTCTAAGTTCCTGATATCCTTAGATTGTTGAACACATCACTTTTCTCATCTTTATTATTACACTGGATCACTGAATTGGGGGAGGACTCTTAGTAGGTAGAGAACATTCTTAATGTTACATTATTTCCTAATGACAGATTATTTCGTGTGAAACATGCTGAAACTGCTGTCAAACTGACTTTATCTTTTAGGAAATTAAGCTGCATTATCTCACACAAAGCAGACTTCTTATAAAAGCAGCAAGGCGAATCTAGTGGGTAGTTGTCAGAAGATAATCACTCCCCTTGGGAATTACAGATATTCTGCAAAATCTCGTATCTTTTACAGCCTTAGGGATATGATTATATTATGACAAAAATACCCCTGTTGCATTACTTACATTTTTCAGTGAAGGACTACCTGCAATCATCTAGTTGAAATACCTCAAGAGAGCATTTCTTTATGCTATTAAATTTCAAGTCCTAAATAATCACATCAGAGTATATTCCTCATTCAACCACAGAATTCTAAAACTTTTTAAAACTTTGTTATTGGAAAGTACCAAAGGAAGAGGCTCCTGCAATAATATGTATATTAATATTAAAATAAATTAAAATGAGATCTATGCATGATCATAAATTAATATATACAGTACTGACAACAATGATATAATAGAAAACATACAATAGAAATTGTATTAGAATTAGAAAAGGTGTGGGGTTTTTTCCCCTGTTTTTAAAGTGTCAAGTATATATTAACTGATTCCAAGTTCAATGCTAGCCTTCCCTCTGGGCCAGGTAGGACACCATGACTTGAAAACTGACTTGTGGCATTGTGGTATTGTTCTAACCATAACTGTGTAAAGAATATCTTTCCTTCTGGAGTGATTTTTTTTTTAATCCTGCCTTGAAAAAAGTAACCATCTATGTATTTGGTTTAACATTTAATTAATATATTTATGAAAAATGTGGGATAATTCAGTGACACTTCAGCAGCAGAAGACACCTTGGAAGAGTGGGGAAAGACAGATTTTATTCTTTTTGTGGAAATGGAATGCTGTGGGCTTTTTTTTCATTTTGCTTATTTGCAACAGAATTTTAAAATTAAAGAGACTGCTTCTTTTGGGTATCTGAGAAACAACACGTGAAAGAAGGTCTTCAAAATAAGAGTTACCAGTGGAGGAAGAGACATCATCTATTTCACAGTGCATGGGACAGAGCAGCTAACCTCAAGGGCCTAAACCTACTTTCATTTTTTTTCCTAGAGTTAGGATTGGACTCCAAACTGCATGTTAGTGTGACCTTGTTTCACAGTGTCTATATGTCTAATTGTAATAATTGAGCACCAGTTAAAAACTTCGAAACTAGCTTTTAACAAACCATCTTCTTTTTTTATCAGAGGTACATGGAAGTGTAATTCTACAGCCCAGAAAATTTTTCTGCTCTAAGACTTCTAAAACAAACTAGGAGTAAAGACAGAATACCAAGCCAAAAAAATTAATCTAAATCTTGCTAGTCAAGGTATCTCCCGGTAGTACTGAATTCTAAATGGTACAGACAAGTCTTTAATACCAATTAAGAGTTTACCCATATTTTTACATAATGGAGACAGTCCAACTAAAAGAAAATGTATTTACTCTGCAGTTTTGAGATAAGAGCAAAAGTTGTTGAAAGTTGAATGTCCAGGTTAAATTTAGGTGAAAGTGAACTAAAAATTATAGACATTAAGAGAAATTTATCTAAAATTAAATTATTATTTTTTAAAAATTTTTAAATTTAAAATTTAAAATTTTTAAAACATCTTTTAAAAAAGATGTCAAGGATCTCACAGATCCCATTACATTTACTAGCGCACATTTACCTGAGTGCACTGATGGACTTGGATGTCTCAGGGCCTCCCCTAGCCTGCCCTAGTCTCAGGACACAATTTTAGTGACCAGGGCCATCACACCATGCCCCAGAGATGCCACAGCAGGGCCAGTCTCCAGCTCCCCACTTTTATGTTTTTTCCAGTATACACAATTTGTGTCATGTCCTTTAGTGATTGCCAGTGAGAAGGGTCTGGTTGGGTCTGTTTCAATCATCAATTTTTAGCACACACTGATTTTATCTCCTGGAGCCTTCCCTTCTCCAATCTGAATAATCACATTTCTTTCTCCTCCAGTATGAGATGCTTCTGCTGTTTAATTATCTTAATGGCACTGAAGTCTGGTCTAAAGGAAAGTGTTTATGAGGTTGTAACAAGCTTCTCGATATTTCATTAATTCTGAAGTTTTACATCCAAATTTGCCCATGAAAATTACATGGATTACATCCACTTTGATAAACAAGTTTTTTCAGTATTCAGATCCAAAACTGCTTAAAAAACAAGGATATCCAAATGATGAAGTAGCTTTTCCTATTAAATTTTTGTGCAGTATATCAAACAGTGTCTGATCTTCTGGAGGAAACTAGAAAATCAGTTGCCAGTAAGGCTAATACATTGATCAATATCTTGCCACCTTGTTTTTTGTGCTTGCTGACCATACATCTGATAAAGAGCTTGAATTTAGGCTAACAGTGTTACCTGGTGAAAGGTAATCCAGAGTCTTAATATCTGGACATGGGAGCAGCAAGGTGAATCAGTATCAGAAAAATCAATAAGACTAACAGTTCAGTTAAACAAATCAAACAATAGCATGAAAAACAAACAATAATTCTAATAATGAACTGAAAACTGTACCAGAGAGGTTATACAAAGTTAATATCTTCAGAAGTTTTTTTTATGATAAATTGAAATTTGGGAAGAGATGGAATAAACGATGATATTGTCAACACTGAAGATATTTCAGTAATGACTGAGGAAGTGAATTGAATTCCAAATGAGAGACAACTGCTTTTAATTGTCTGAATGCTGCATCTAAATGAATGTCAGCTGCCTAACAGTCAAAAGAAATACAGTCAAAACTCTAGAAACATGTACAGCCAAACAGATATAGATATCTGAATAATTATTTCAGCTTCTTTATTTATGCCTTCTGTGGAAATACTGAACATGTAATAACTCTCTTTAAAGACTCTTAAAGCCTAAATGAAATCAGTGAAAAGTCACAATAACAGTACTGAAGTCTGTACGTGACAGTTAATGTAATATTAACATTAATGTAATATTAGCATTAGCATTGTGGGACATTCTACCTGAAATAGCAAAACAATTAATTGGGTTTGAAACTGAAAAATTTCTGTGCACAGATTGATTGATGGGACTGCAAACTGTTCATAGAAATAAGTAAAACCCCCAGTTCTCTTATCTGTTGTACAGGTTATGATAGGGAAAATTTTCTTTTTAACACTACATATGGTACCCTTGGTGCCATTTATATTTTTGACCCAAACAAAATTGGTAAGACACAAGTGTTCCAGCATTTGCTCAATGGCATCTGCACACATCAGGGCCTTCTCTGCTTCTCACTTTATACATCAGTGAATAAATTGGGGGAGTACAATAATTGAGAGGGGACACAACCAAACACAACAGGAACTAAGCAAAAAATATTCCATGTGCATAATGTCATGTTCAACAAAACTAGGGAGAGGCAGTTTTAGGAGGATTTGCAAACTTCTGCCCAGAAACTGTGAGACTATCAGTCTGACTGCCTCTTGTTTTTGTATCATTTTGTATCATTTTGTTTTCTTCTTTTTCCACTTATCCTTCACTCAATTAACTGTTTGTTTGTTTGTTGGGGTTTTGTTTGTTTGGGTTTGGTTTTCTTTCTTTTTCTTTTTTTTTTTTTTTCAGTTTTGACCTACAATGTTTCTTGCTTGATTACTTCTTTCCTTTCCCCCTGCTCTTCTCAGGGTGATGGGGGAAGCAGAGTGAGCAACTAGGTGGTGCCTACCTGCAAATTTGTGTTACTCCATGACAGCTGTCAATCTGGATAAAATTAATCTCTCTCAGAAAGCCTGACCAATTACTTTTCTCTTGAAAATTATAGGTTTGGCAAGAAATGAAATTTTACAGTTTGAAGTCTGGGTTCTATCATCTTATTATCCAGAACTACTATTCCAGTCTGTGGTATGACCACTTCTAATAAACAGATACACAAATTACAAAACTTTAACGAGGTACTAGCCTGACTTCAGCATAACATAGGCCACAGATTAATTCTTTGAATTACTTGATTCTGGACTAGATAAACTTCTCCAGTAGAACACATGTTTTTAGTAATGACTTCTCCACCATGACTTGCAAGTAGAGCATATTACTATCATCACCATTAAAATTCCATTAAAACCATTAAACTCCGCATTTCTAATGTAAATTAAAGTTTTGTCAGCATTCAGGCACAAGACATTGTACCTCAGCCTGTTAGTCTGAAATGACAGGATACTTTGGAACAGAATCATTTATTCCAGATCAGTATAGCTTAAGCAGAATTTCAGTGACAGTGTGATCAGTTGTAATTGTAACTTCTTTATTTTCACATGTTATTCTCTGTTCTGAATTTTTTAAGTACTTTAGACCAATTTCTACAACATTCATCAGACTATATTCTCAATATGAAAATATGGCTTCACTGTTGGCCTCAGTAATTAGTATTCACTACTGGTTTTACAGTTTTTTATCCCAATACCAGTACATGGTCTCATTCTTAATCTGTCCCTCTTTAATTGTTCTTTTTCATTTTGATTATGAAAGGCATTATACCTTTTTTTCATTTAACAAGAATCAGGACTAGAATAAATCCCTGTTATGCACATGCAGTCATTGTCTATGTACAGCCCCAATTCTGAGTCAGTGGTGAGTCAGTTTTCACTTAATTTAATATTTACACTGATAGCATTCTAGTATCTTTATTTCAGAACACTGAATCACATACACGCCTTTCAGTCTACTTCTACTACATCCTCACTACTATTTGTATTAAATTCTCATAATATCATGTTTTAAAAGATAGTAGATCAATCTGTTCTCCAGACACCAAGCTGTCATTTTTTGAAGTCATCCTGATTTCAGCTATTAAATTATTGTTTAAGTTTCCCCTAGAATTCCCCTAAAAGAAACTGATTTTGTTCTGATTGTAAGCAGGAAGGAACCAGTTGTTTGTACAAAATATTAATAGCAAACTGGGTTTAGCTTTCTTGTAATCAGAAATATAAGCCTCTCAGCAACTTCAAGGTGAAAGGGAAGGTACTTTAGCTCTAATTCTTCTATTTTGAGGTACTTCAGTAAGAAAATTTAAGTTTGAAGATTTACTTTTAAAATAGAGGTTACTCATCTGAGTCCTTCATAAGAATCTTTGCAACAAAGCTCTTATAGCAGTTGCATCAAAAATAGATCATGATATCCACACCTATAGGTTTAATGGGAGGGATGACTTTGAAAGAGTTATAGTAGGCATAGCACCTTTGAATTTTATCAGTTTACAGGGATTTGCATGGTGCACTTAAACTCTCACAGGACATGGATCACACTGCAATACGTAGCTTTTTTTTTGCTCCATAGGCACCTTTCAGTCATGTATATACAATAAAATTTTCATTGCAGAAGGAACATGACTAGAAACAAGCTCATGCTTTACTATATTTACACAATTCAGAGTATCCTATTTTAAAAGAACAGTACAAGCCTTTTGCAGAGAATATCAGAACAATGGTAAAAGTAGCTATTTAGCTTTCTCTTCAGATCTAGTTTGAAAAACAAAATGCAGTAACTTGCTCATGTGCTTTAAATTTATGCTGTCTCTGTATTTCTTCTACTCCTATTTCAACATTCTCTGGGTATTGAGAAAAGCTGTTCTATCTCCAGACAAACCAATTTTGCAGCATTATTAATTTATAAAAGTCTGTAGATATTATAATTTAATTTAGTTGCTATAGAAATCTCTACAGGAACATAAAAAATAAAAAGAGGTAAAATTAATGTGCCTTACAGTCTAGTTGCCTAGAGTGCACCCCCTATAGGGAGAGCACAATAATTAAGTCTTGTTTACCATGAGTTCCATTAAAGCTTTGTTGTCACTAATTATATCATTGTCTGATTGATTTGTCAGGAGTGAAAAACCACAAAAATTAATTTAATCCTTAATCTGCATGACAGAACAACGTGTGCATTATGGGGGGCAACACAGAATCCTGTTTGAACAACTGGAGCTTTTCTACTCGCTCTTCATTTAATTTCCCATTGTAGGAGTGAATTGCTTTCGAGATAGGGGATATTGCTTCTTCCACAGATTTGGATTTGTATGTGATCAATGTAATAGAGGGAATGTAAGGATTTGTTCTTAAATTAATATAATACTTGCCTTTTATAAAGTAACAGCAGGAAAGAAAATGTTTTTCATCACCAGGAAATGTGTTTAAGGAAACTGGTGGGACAGATTTTACACAGTATTAAATTCCAACTGGTAGTAATAAATTAATCAAACAAGATAACAAATGAATTTCACAATCTAGTTTATTGCTTCATTAAAGGGTTTTCACTTACGTGTTTCCTGAAAGAGAGGACACGGATTCTGTACCTCAGATATATTGGAGGGTTTTAATGCTCTACTGTTATTTGCAATATGAACATAATTAGCATATAAATATTTAGTTCAGACACTAGGGTTGAATATATTGTCAGTTTGTTTCAGGACATGGCATACTACTTTTAGGAGACTTGGACAAGGTATGCATATTGAAAGTACCTGAAATGCCTATTTAACAAACATATGATTGTCTGAGATGTAATTATTTTTGGGTTATTAGAAAGTAACACAAGGCAATGTTTTATTTAACCAAATAAAGCCTGATGTATAGTGCACTATATATTCTGTAGGTAATACATTGAGTTTCCTACTCTTCAGTAAACATAACTGTGCCTTTTCACTACATATTAGTCAGGAAAAGCAGTATATGTGTGGCAATGGGAGAATTTTGCTTACCTTGGCATGCTTGATCAGAAACAAATTTGTATCTTATGTTGTTTGCTGTCGCTGCAGCTGCACTTTAGGGTCAAGGATATGTTCTGGATTTTCACAGGAAGATCTTAAAAGGGACAAAAATCAGTTCCAGCAGTTATAAAGACAAAATTGCAAATGGTCAGTCACTCAAATGTGACAGTCATTCAGTCACAGCAAAAAAATCTACAAGAAGTGGCAGCTTAACTTATATGACCCATCTGTTAGAATGCTTCAAAAGCTAGAATTGTGAATTCAGAGTTGAGTAGAGGTTATGTTTTTATTACACAAGATCTCAATGTGGCAAAACCAGTATGCTACACTGCTAATCTTACTCAGATTTTGATTCTAGGGAAGAACAGTTTGTCTTCTCTCAAGAAGGTGTTCTTGTTTTTCGTAATCTTATAACCTTAATAATAGATTGTCATGAAGAAGCCATTTGTGTTGATATTTCTTCAGGATCAAAACTAAATTGATCTCCATGGTTTTCAGGGCAAATATAGTGGTTTGCATGCCTTTTATTTTCGGGCTTTTTGGATTAAGGGTTGGCCAAATGCCATGACTAGATGTAGTTTAATCTCAGTAGGCAGTCCAGCACTGTGCAGCCACTTACCTCCCAGGTCCAGGGGTATGAGGGGAATAGTCAAAAAGGCAATGATGAGGAACAACTCTTGGGTTGCAATAAAGACAGAGTGGTATATAGAGCAAAAGTGAGAAACAAAAGAAGCAATCAATTCACTGCTTCCCATGGGAGGGTAGGTGTTCAGCCATTTCCAGGAGAGCAGGGTCTGCCACACATAATGGTGATTTGGAAAGACAAATAACATAACTCAGGAGGTCTCCCCTTCCTTCTTCTTTCCCCAGATTTATATGCTGAGTGTCTCACCTTAAAGTGTGGGATATCTATGGGGTCAGTTAGGGTCAGCTGTCCTAGTTGTGCCCTCTCCCAGCTTCTTGAGCAGCCCCAGCCTCCTCACTGGTGGTGTGGAATGAGAAGCAAAACAGGTCCTGACCCTGTGTAAGTACCTCTCAGCAATAACAAAAAATATCTCTCTGTTATCAAGGGTGTTTTGCAGAACAAATTGGAAATAGAACTACATACATGTGAAGAAAATTAACTCTATCCCAACCAAACCCAGTACACTAAGGAAACAGAAAAGGTCAATTTTAACATATAATTGCAATTTTGTTTTCTGCTGTTGTATCTCTAAAAAACACCCTCTAAGCTTCTAAATAAAATAAAAAGCTGGTGCAAGATACACCTTATTTTATTCTGTATAACAATTAGGTTAAGTAAAATCCATTTGGCAGTGGATATTAGGCTTGACTTAAAAGATATAAAAGTGAGATCTCTGACCTGGAGATTCCAAATATTAACTTCACTAATTGTTTCAGGCTTTCGTATATTGGGGATATTTTGTGTGTGTGTGTGTGTAGTTTACTATAAAACTAAAGCACAGGCCTAATTTCATCAGTATTAGTAATAGAGATTATAGGGAAATCAGACCGAAGGGGTAGATGAAATAAGAGGCAGGAGATGTTAGAGTTCAGAAGATTGGAAGAAGTTTGTTTATGTTAAAACATGTTTTACATAAACAGTGATAATCTGAGCACAGCATACTCTATTGAATAATAATAATGATGATAAAAATAATAATGTCCAAAAGCAAAGTGAACCAGACACAACTCAGCATAATTTAATTCTGAACTATAACTTCTTATATTAAAAAATGTAAATTTCTCCTTAACAAAAATATATGAAGATTTTTTTGCTTAAAATCTGCTTTCTTTTGAATTACTTTCTGCTCTGGAAGTACTAACGGGTTTTAGGTTGGGGTTTCTTTGCATAATGTAAGATCTGTCCTTGAAACTTATAGTTTCATATGTAGCTAAAATATGAACATTAGACTTTTGTTATACATTTCATGTGAGTCAACTTATAGCTCAACAGACTAGGCTATCAGTCCTGCTTTTTTCCTCCCTAAAAATACATCCCACAAAATGCACAAGACTAAATTACACATGATGTTTATACTGTTTGCTCAGACTGATTTTAAAAACATAAGAAAATATGAAAATGCTAATGAAATAAGCTGTTGGGCACTGATAAGTGACTCAGAGCAACTTCAAATGTTTCTATTAAAGTGAATCACTGTACTTCTCACAGTTGACATGTGTTATCTATTCAGCCACTGCAACATGGTGTCCTTTTTGTTCCGTGGCATGTTGTACCAGCCCGCAGATTTTGTTTCTGGTAGTGACAATAGAAACTGGGAGCTAAAAGTTGCCCCAGCAAACAAACGTGTTATTTTCTGGTAATGCAAAAGTGTTATACATCCTCATTGAGACAATGACTATTTGGTGTCTTAAAGCAATTCAAATTGCTATTTGCATTGTGTTATTTTATAATTACTAATTAGAGATTAGTGTCTAAAAATGACAGACACAAACCTCGAAGGACAAGAATAACAGAAAGAAATGATAAATTAATGGTGTAAACTGAAACAGACATCGAATTATGAAAATTTTAATGCTTTTCAGTGTAAATGAAACAAATAAATAAAATTTGCCCCACATTTCCTTTAAAAAATTCATTGTATTATGATGAATGTTGGATAACAGCTCTTCTGATGTATAATCCAAATCCACTAACAAGTAAGAGAAATGAGCATTGCAAATACAGATGTCTTACTCAGTATGACTCAAAAGCCAACTTATTAATGGTGTCTTTCAGAATAACATCTTAATGTTAATAACATCAGAATCTTAAATTCACAGAAGTTTCTTCATCTGATTTCTTACATTTGCTGTCATTTTTCCCAACAGTTAGAATGCCCACCATATGATTTTTGGGATGTTGGGTTTGGGGGTTATAAAATAAAGATAATAAATAAACTCTAAATGAGGCACTGATTCTGTGCTTTACTAGTCTTGTGATTATAAAAATGTAAATTTAATGCCTACTTATTTGAAAGGTTTCCTGATTTAAATGGAAATGTATTAATCAGCTTCCAAGCTCAACTAATTACATTATACACTGAAGATTAGAATGATGATTTGACTATTTAAAGAGAGCAAAACCATTACAGGAAACTGCAACGGATTTTTTAGATAGAATAGGCAAAACAATATAAATCAAAACCAATAAAGTCTGAACATGTATACTAAACTGCATGGATCTGTTTGGACATTGACTAGTGGTGTCTATTCTCTGTCTTGCATAGCAGTTAGCCCCAAAGTCTTCAAATGAATAATCAGAATCAATCCTACTCTTCCAAAGAAAAAGTGACTCCTGTGTGTAAATACCCTTTGTATTGCAACTACCATGACTACAGTTATATTCAGTCTGAGTTACTTTTGCTTGCAGTTCTCGTAGGTAAAAAGAAAACAATCTAGATATTAGGATATAGGCTTGATTACTTTAGCAGTAAACTGAATTTGAGTGGTATTTGTCACACTTTTTAACATTTTTGTGACATATGACTCGCTGTCCTTCTCCCACACTATAATTTCTTAGTTAATGCTAGATTTTCTCTCAAATGGTACACCTTCATTTCCAGAAGATTAATGTATATGTTAGTTAATTGCAGTTAAGCAGTATTGTATCTGAGCTTGGCTTTATGTTTAAACTCACTTTTCTTTCTCAACTCTTTTATATCAGTAGCACTAACAAGAACTTATTATAACCCCAATAACCTGCATCTCTTTTTTTTATATTTTATTTTGAAATACCATCTTTTTTTGATATTTGTTCAAGAGTGGACACAACCTTCTTGTTGTCATAATCCTCATTAAATAAATCCATCATGTTTAAAAAGTAATGTCAGTGAGGCAAAATCCCCAGCAACCAGAAAAAGGAAAGCATCAAAATAATTTTTAAAAAGAGCAAAGAGGAATACCTTTGGAACTATTAAAAGTCAGCTTCACATTGGTAGTAGAAAGATCAAGTAACAGATTGTTGAGTAATGTGTATTGAGACATATGGAAGACAGGGAAGTGATTACAGACAGCAAACATGGGCTATGTCTGAAAAATTATAGTCCTTTTACCTTGCTCAGTGTCAAAGGGGAAACCAGTAACAGGTGATGTCCTTCAGGGGTCTGAACTTGGACAAGTACTGTTTAACATTCTAAAACCCTAGAAGCAAGGAATGATTTGGGTTGGAGGGAACCTTTAAAGGTCAGACACCAGATCATTCTCTCTGCCATGAGCACAGACATCTTTGACTAGATCAGACTGCTTAAAGCCCCATCCAACCTGACCTTGAACACTTCTTCTGCAGGGAATTCTACAGCTCTATGACTAATTAAACACAAGTTTCTGTTCAATAATATGAAGCTTATTTAGCCAGTGTGAAAAGCAAACAGCTGAAGTGAACATTAAATCATTCCCAACAATATTTTGCAGTCTTTCTTATTTTAAGTATTATACATAGACAAATGCAATAAATACAGGCATTTAAAACAATTTCTGAATTTATTTTTGTCTCTCTATATGCTGTATTTTCTTATCATATTGTTTCATTTCCATTGACTGTCATTAATTTATTCTGCTCTGAAGAAACCTTTTGGGTCACACTCAGTTAAGTAATACAGAAAAAATACAAGAGGCAGGATGAGATATGAAATTGTTGAAGAAATCAAGGTCATATTCAGATTTAGAGCTATATCCTTATCTTTGAAAAATCAAAATAACTATTAAATTGATAATGACACCCATGAGTTAGAAAAGTGTTTGAAAATTGGACTACATTAGAAACCCAAAGGGGCAGAGAAAAAAAAGAGAATACTTCTCTGATAAAGCATAATCAATCACAACTGCAGAAGAAAGAGGAGAGAGAAGAGCTGAAATTGTAAGGAAAGGGTTTGAGGGAAGATTAACTATCTAAATAATACATGAGTTTAAGGAAGAGTTATATTAGTGAAGTAAAGATTGTTAGAAATTCCTATTAGCCATGATCAGTCGAGAGAGGAGAAAACAAAAAAATGTGTTAAGATGGTGTTGCAGAGGAGGAAGTAATTTCGGGTAATAAATGGAAGTCACATATAAGGGAATAAGATTACAAGGTATTTTGTAAGGAGTGATAAGATTTATCTGTAAAACACATCTTACTGTTTGCTACTTTGCTTCCTAATGGGTTTAGAATGACAAAGCTAAGACAAATGACAGAAACGTTTGTACTGCAAATGATTATGGAAGCTTATTTCTGAATAAAGAACACTATGGGATGCTGTTAAAATTCTATAGTTAACATATTGATTTTAAAACAATTGAATTTTAAACTATAAGCAGAAAAAATATTCATACTAAAGCAAATATTTTAATGCAATATAAATAATGATACTTAAAGAAAAAGATTAGATAAAATAGAAAAGGTAATTTTTAAACAAAAGCTCCTCTGAAGACAACGTGATGTTTTTTAGGCAGAGTTACCCTTCCAAGCAATAAAAATACTGCTATTAGAATTTATATTCAAAATAGGTCATTAAATGCATGCATTTGGACATTAGTACTACTGTTATTAAAAGAATTTTCTTTTATATCAGTATCAGCGTGCCCATCAGATAACCTTTTTCTCAAGTGGTCAGTCCAAGCTTAAAATGACTTTTTGTCAGCCTTAATGTCACTAGGCTGATAATTTACCAACATTTCAAAGATTAGAAACATTCCTTTAATTTCTAATTTAATATTAGAGATGAAAAAACATATAAACCAGACTTTGTCAGTTTAAATGTCTGTATTCCTGTCCAATTTGGTTGTTCTTCCCTTCACATACTCTACATATTTCCTGGTGTGAATACACAGAATTTTACATGAAATCTCATCTTTCTTGATATACTGTCACTAATATTTCTCTAGCTGTACCAAAATAGAATATTTGATGTAATCCTAAACTTAAGTTTCTCTCTGATGGTTTCCCTTATGTTTCTTTGGTGATTTATCATAATCCATGATTGCAAGATACACCCAGAAGATAAACCATTACTTCAATAATATTGTGATTCAAATAACATCAGCTGTTCATATTTGAGAGAATAATTCAAGGTTTATAGTAAGATATAGTTAATATTGACAGTTGGTTCCAATGTGTGATTCATCACATTTTGAGCATGGACATGACTTTGAACCTGAAATTTCTCTTTCCTGAGTACAGTCTAAAGTACAGACTCCTGCAACTCTCTGAATCGCAGATGTCAGAAATAAAATCAGCTGAATCTCACCTTTTGATGCAGTATTTGTTGCTTAATTAGGTAACTTGGTACTTCTAAGTTGTATACCTTTCATTTGGTGGAATCTTGTCTCACAGTTACATTGAAAAGGGAGAAAAATATAAGTTTGTAGTATTTCTATTGTGTCATTTGTGCACATCACAACTTGAGCTAACAAATCTTTTTCATCTTTCTTTCGAAAATCATGTGAACAGAACAGATATGACTTATTCTATATTATTTTGATTTCATCCAATAAGATCCAGGAAGTGTCAAAGCCAAACTTTCTTATGGTTCTTCAATGACTTTTACAAATTAGCAGTGCAAATTCTGTATGTAAATTCTTAGCCAAGGTCAAATTTGAGTTCTATGCAAACATAAAAAAATGTGCAGGACTGGTGGTTTTGAGTAAGACCTTGAATGCCAACAGTATCTGTTTCGACTATGCATTTCTAATTCAGCTAGAAAATAAAAGAAACATGTGAATTATAGCTCAAGAACATAATAACAGTGTTGGTCCTGCTTTCATTTTATAGAAAAATTAATTGTATTTTCAACCATAAACAGTGATACACAGATTTCTGCATAAAGGAAGTTTAACAATGTGTATTTCTTAAATTACTTTGAGATACTGTAATTTCATTACTATATGTATTTACACATTTAGCAGATATGATATGACTTTCTGTGTAATGTGATGGATAAGTTTTATACCCTTGGAATAAAAACAGCACAGCAGATTTATGGAACAAGGTGATTTGTTAAAGAAATCTAAAAATAATTCTGAATCTTTTTTAGTGTACATGGTTTTATCAAAGTGAATATGATTTTGCTTTTTCCATAAAGAAACAGCAGTCATAGAGAATAAGATCTTATCAGCAGATATGTTCTCCCATATGACTTGTAATCTCTGTTCTATCCATCCTTAGAAATCTTATTCTGAGAACAGGAGAGAGCTGGTTTGTCTTAGATCTTTTCTGTATATTTTGCATATTTCTGTTGTTATCCCACCTTCTTTGAGGGAAATAAAAAATAGTCCATGGTATTTTCTGCAATGGTGTCCTAGTCTTACCATATCAATCATGTCTATTGAGAAATAAGTCCAATTCCATATAATTTCAAAGTACATCCATATTTATTATTATATGGTTAATCAGGAAAACACTGCCTGCCTGCAGTGAAATCACTGCAGTATGGCCATGTACCATTGATGTTGATAAGTCATTTAAGTAGCTGAGAGTGGCAAAGTGAATCTGGTGAATTAGATTGATAAATACTCAAATATGCATTAAAAAACCTTTTTTTAAAGCAGTCAACTAGCTCCATTAAATTCCATGTTCAGATTTCCACTGAAGCAAGTTTCTTAGATGCCCACAATACTAACAGCAGGGTTTGAGCCTCTGGAAAAGCATAGGAAACAGAAATACATGATTTAGATCCTGACATTGTAGTATTGGGACCTCAAAAGTAATTGGCACTTCATCACAAGTGCCTTCCCGCTGTGACATGCTTGTAGCAAATAACAGAAGATCCCTTTCCATTTCTTTTTCCACCCTGGTTATAGGTGATTTTTTTTTTTTTTCCTTTCCTTTGAAACCTTTAAAACTGTTACAAAGAGGAGTTCAGACAACTGTTGCTCTGTTGCTAGTTGTCGATGTTTGTGACAAACATTGAAAGCTTACTCCCTGGACAATTTGGCATTCAACTGTGAAATTTATCTCTAGACAGACATCTAAAAAGTAGTTGGTGTGTCCTTGACAGAGGAATCTGTATCTGCTTCGGATTAATTCTTTAGGTTTTTATTTGACTTCAACCTAAATCAAGCAGAAGTTCAAGGGCAGATGGCTTAGTCTTTAAACTCTGCCTCACATTCTTTCACTGTCTAAATTGAACTGAATTCTGGGAGATAAATCATTTTCACAGCTAACTGGGAGAGAAGTTTATTCTCAGTCTGTTTTCCAGACCTAGAATGACTCTAAAATAATAAAAAAAATCTTATTATTTTATTCCCAATTGAGATTTGTTTATTTTGCGGGTGTGTCGCTCTTTTGGCATTTATTTTGTGCATGATACATAGTTACTGCTAGAACTCCCCTCTGCTATAGTGATGCCTACCCAGATATTCCCCATTGGTATTTGTCTCCCTTGAGAAATAAAGCATTTTAATTTTGTACTAGTTGAATTTCATCTTCCTGGATACAGATTCTGCACAAATTTGTCAGGATCATTTTAAAGTCTGAACCTCTTTATCAAACTCATCCTTCTTTTGGCTGGATATCATCAGCGAATTTTAGAAGTTACACTCTATTTTCCATCACACCATTAATGAAAAACTGTCTTTAGGAGACACCCTTTTCAGTTTAAAATGCTTCATAATTGTACTCCAAACCACTGATAACTTTTACTGAAGAATCATTTTCCAGCCATCTTGAATGATGACAAATGAGAGCTGAGTTTATTTTTGAGATGTTTTGTGGGACAGAGTCAATCATTCTGTGGTTTTGTTATGTCACATCTACTCTTACAGTCCATAAGAAAAAAAAAAAAATCCCCATCCCCTGCCAAACATCATAGACAAATATATTCATTTTCTTAGTCCTCTGTGACCCCCATCTATTCTTTCAAGTTCTTAGAGATACTGGAGTGACTCTAAGTGACTTCCCCTAAGTCCTTTGGCATGCTCTGGTGAATTATTTCATTGGGCCCTGAGGAACAGAGCACAGATGCCATACCAAGTCATCCTTTAATGTAATTTTTTATGTGCATTTTCTTTCTTTCACTCCCCCTGAACTCTAGCTTGAATCCCTATCTCCTTGCAAAGCTTAACTGTGTTATATACCTCATCACAGATTACCTTTTCGTACTCACCTAATCTATGAATGAAATACAACACCCTCATACCTTTTCCAGTTTAAAGAAGATCTGCTTGTTTCTGTATTAAGCACTTATACACTCTTTTCTTGCTGCTCTTCCTTACTATTTAAAAGTGGGGGTTTGTTTTTTCTTTTTCTCCTGTATTTTCCATTTCCATTTTTGGTAAGAAGCTAGGGGAAAATAGAAGTAAATAAAAAATACGTCTTCAACTTAATCTTGCTTTGTGGCCTGAGGTAGAAAGTAAAAGAAATTTGTTGCTATGTCATTAAGGTTATGTCCCTTGAGGTAAAAAGTTAGCTTTGTTTGCTAAGGAGCAGTACACCAGAATATAAAGTAAATGATGGAAGAAATTTTATGCTTCTCTAAGCTTCAAGAAATCAAAACAGTTTTGAGTGATTTTCCACAATCAGTTTAATTATTCTTAATTTTTAGCTAATCAATTATAGCCAGTTAATTAGAAACTACAATATTTTCAAATATTACTACATATGTCACAGCTCAAGTAATCATTTGGTTGCTTCCAATTTTTTAATTGTCTTTTATTCTGTCAAATTTCTGTGTACAAAATCCACTCCCACGGAATGTCTCTCTGTATCTTTTTTTTTAACCAGATAATTAACTGGAACACTGGAACATAATAAATACTAATTTTTAGACTTGGTTAAACTAATGATATCTGCTAAGTTTGAAATTAATTTTTATATAAATCTCTGTTCTACATTATAAGAAAAAAGTTGGAAATGTTACAAATTTTTTTGATATTTTGGGGGTTCTTTTTGTGGTAATGTGATGCCTGGTTTGAACATTGAAAACAAAATTTCCTTAGGGCATTCTTTATGTTTCGGTAGAGCAATTTAAAGAGGGTCATCTGAAGCTCAAATACAAACAAGATTTTCACAACATGAGAGATGAAGTTTCCCTCTGAAACACTTAGAATATGGATGTGTTTAATTCACAATAACAATGTGCAATGCTTAATAAGGATGCAATGTCAGTAAGTATCTCTTACTTAGAGATTCTCAACTGAGATTGACTGAGTGAATCTGAGTGTGTAATTAAATTTATTCAGGCAAAGAAACAAGGAATTTCTACATCCATGTACAGTGGTTGAAAGTCAACAAGAAAGCACAAATTGGTTAAGGTCATTCTTTAGTGCACAAAACTGGCAATAATTCCATCTCTAAAACCCAAGTGCTCTTTACATTTCCACATGTCCTGTTCAGTATCTTCTTGAACCCTTACAAGAAAGATGACTCCACCACGCCCCTGGGCAGTCTTTTCCAATGTGTAACAACCCTTTCAATGAAGAAGTCCTTCAGGATGTCCAGCCTGAACAGCTCCTGGTCTGGCTTGAAGTCATTTCCTCTTGTTCTGTAACTTGTTAACTGGCAGAAGAGGCCAACCTCCATCAAGGTTGCTACAACCTCCTTCCAGGGAGTTGTAGAGTGATATAGTCTCCCCTGAAGGCCCCAGAGCTGGACACAGGATTTGAGGTGTGCCCTCACCAGGGCTGAGTTCAGGGAACAATCCCTGCTCTGGTCCTGCTGGCCACACTATTGCTGATACAGGCTGGGATGCCATTGACCTTCTTGGCCAACTGGGCACACTGATGGTTTATTGTCGCCCTAGTTTTTCTGGGTTTTTCTAAAGCCTTCTGTCTGTTTATAAGATGGAGTCAGCCTTTTAGTTTCTGCACAATATTAGGAGTCCGTTTTTCAGTTTCTCACACCTTGGAACAGAAAATCCTTCTTGTTTCTGTTCACTGTCCTTTGTTTACATATTTTCTAGCCTGAAAATAATGTTGGTTGACAGCTGGTCTGGCCAGTGGGGTGAAGGGGTAGTGAGCCCAGCAGCCAATCCACAACCAGACCCACAAATGTATAAAACTAAAGAAATAAAGAGGTTCTCCCTCTTTTTGGGGAGCAGCCTTTGCACTGCAGGCTTCTTGCCCCTGCCTTGTTATTTCCCGTGTTGGTTGACACAGTTCATGTTGAGCCAGTTGCCTGCCCAGTTATCCAGATCTTTAACAATGATCTTACACAAGACTGGAGCCAGTACTGACCCCTTGGGCTCACTCCTGGTCCCTGGCCTCCAACATGATTTTGTTCTTGTGATTGTCACTCTCTCAACCCAGCTTTTCAGACTGCTTTTATACCTTGTCTTTCTTCCCATCAAGACAACTTCAGCATCTGTTCCTTTTCTTTCTATTCAGGTTCCTTTTCAAATTCCTAAAACTTTCTTTCAGGAGGGCCTGTTGATTAGTCAAGAGCCCAATGATAACTTTGACTTCTACATTTGCAAAATTTAGGTGCAGTACAACTTTAGGATTTTAGCTAGTGCTGTGTCTATGAGCTTTGAATTTCCCTACTGTGTTTTCTAAACGGTCCTGTAATTTAAATGCCTAGATATTCCTATTCATAAAAGCATATAAGAAAATATTCTCTATAACACAGCTCAGTTTTTGTTTGATTCTCAGAAACAAAGTTTTTTGTATTGTAAAATCTAAACATACTCCTTTCTTACAATGAATAAGGTATGATACTTCTCGTAAAGATTTGGGGGAATTTTTTTAGATATTTTGTTTGGTCTGGATTGTGGTGTAGTTATTTTTTTTTCCAAAATGAAACATGTATATACACATCAAAGAAGCTCCACATATATATACTTTGTTGGAAGAAGATTCATAAATCCCAAAACTACTTGAGCAGTACTTGAGTGTTACAAAAAAGATAAAAACCAGCAATCTAACAGCTGCAGCTGGGGTAGGAATACTAGTATTGAAGAAAAAAATTTCAGAAAAATTGAAATTAAATTGAAAAGTGTAGATCTACATGCACATGGATGGAAGAAACATAAATGAGTTAAAATAGACATTGTAAAAAGATTTTTAAATTTAGGAAAAGCTTTATGAGGTTAGTTTTAGAATAACAATTTTCAACAAATAACCAGGCAAAAAAAGAGTAATTTTCAGATTTAGATATTGACATATGGAAATGATTTTTTTTTAATTACTGGAAACAGACATGGCACTAAAACCATAATTTAAAAAATACAGATTAAGAAATAGTATTAATAATTTTGTTAATCTATTTATCCTAGCATTAGGGAATATTTCAAATAAAGTATTTCACTTGTTTTTAGTAAACAAAGAGGAGCTTGCAAAATTGTTCATAGAAAACTAAATGTTCCAGAAATCTGTAACTTGATTCATGTGAAAAGGCAGCCAGAGCAAATGTAGGGGTGCAGCTGCAGTTTTTCAAATAGGCAAATCTTAATAAATTAGATATTTTAGAAAACAGCATCTGCATAGTAAAGACTGACCTTCATGTTATTTTAGAAAACAGCATCTGCATAGTAAAGACTGACACTAATTTCAGGGGTTTGTTAGGGTGTTTTGGTGAGGAGGGGGGCTTGTTTTTCCCCCCGGCTGAATAAAATTCAGTGAATTTATTCTATTTGTATTTAGGCATATGAAATATGCCTGCACTAAAATTATATACAGTAAAAAACTAATGGTTAGAAGACTAGTGATAAATTTTACTTTAAGATAAAAGAATACAGGGATAAAGAAATGTTAACAGTGAAATTCATCAAGGAGAGGTTTCAAATAAGTTTCAAATAAGTGTTATTATTTCTGTTAATTAACCTGGAAAATAGAAAGCAGGGATATATTAACAAATCTTTTTGATAACACAAGATTAAAGCAATTTAAAATGTAAAAGGGAAGGTGTGTATTATGGAGAAATTTCCTATAAAGAATTCTATTCTTTATTGGAAAGATCTAAACCAATCAAGATGATTTGGTAATGTATTAATCAGGACCTTTTTTCTGTTTATTGATAAGAACAAGGAGATAATTGAAATACTAGGTTATGCATTATCATAATGTTTGTTTATTTTAATGTGAGCATGAGGAAATTTTACACACACCTCAGTCACATCCAAGTACAGACTAATCATTGCTAATACTAGCCACTTGTAATCAGCAGCGTTTTCTCTCTCAGCCTTGAACAGAGCATGGAGTTATGTGCTTCTCCTCACAAGAAAGATTATTAGCTCAGGAAGTATACAAAAATGTGGGGGCTTTTTGTTATTGTTTAGAGCTAGCTTGTATTTAGTAGGGTACAATGACACACAGTTTGATTACTTTCAACAGATTGTGGGTTTTCTTGTCTTTTATGGAATAGCTATAAATCATCAATCAAGACAATTTGGTCTTAGAAAGATCTACGTAGTTCACTTGCATCAGTCAACATCTTCAATAGCAATGTGAAAACCCCTGTCATTACAGAAAGTATAGCAATGTGAAAACACCTGTCATTATAGAAACCATTAAAATATTTCATATAATTTTCATCAACCACATTAAAGAAACAAATTCAAACTAGAGCAAGGCTTAGATAATTGTCTTAGAGAAGCTATACTGAAGCTGATCAACAGATTTTAGGACTTCTCACTTCTCACTGTAGTTTATACTATAGGCCATATGACTGCAAGACTTCAGATACTATTGTAACTTCAGGTAATTTTGTACCTCTTCTTTAGAACTGACCCTCATTAGAAGATGTAAAGGCTTTTCATATAAAAAATGCTCAATATTCATGTATTATTAACACGGTATTTTTTTAGAGGCCAAGTAAGCATATTCAAATGAATAAGAATGGATGTTAAAAATGGTGGTTATTTTCCGTGGGGAAATTTCAAAGACTGGCATAAAGAAATTACAAAAAAAAAAAAAAAAAAAAAAAAAAAAAAAAAAAAAAAAAAAAAAAAAAAAAAAAAAAAAAAAGATATGTTTTCCATTTGCAGTTCACATGTTTTTCTTTTGTTACAGAAGTTTCATCAAATAAAATGTTTGAGCTTTGAAATTAATTTCTCCAACATAAGCATCTAAAACAAGCAAAAATGCAGCCTTTCCCTTTTAAGACTAAGAAAATCATAGAACTGGCTTTTCAATGGAAGATAAAGCAGTGCATCAATTGATTCAAAAAGCAGAAAATTCAACATCTCTTGAGGGAAAGAGGTACAGAAGCAAATGATGCTAAGCCTGGTGTTTGTGCTTGCCTGTAGATACAGACAGCGGGAGAGTTCTCTCTGCTGAAGTAATGAATAATTAAAACATGCTTAGAACCCAGCACATAGAGTGGCGGGATGCTATCAGACTAGCTGTTGGTGGTGACAAAAATGGCACCCTGTTGGCTGTAAATGTGGACGTATGAGTAATGTTGGCTCTTAGTAAAAAAGAGCTGAGAGCACCTAAGTTGAGGACTTTATTTTCTGATGGCTGTTACAGCAGGCAGCTATGCAGCAGAGTGATATTACAGTGCTTAGCAAGTTGTTTTCCTCTGGTCTTCACAGAGATTCAGAATAAATAATGCTAGCTTGAGACAGTGATATAAAAAATGATCTATTGTTGTTTTTTTTCACCTTCGTTTTTATTTTAATCATTTGAGATTTTTCCCAGTGAGAATTAAAAACTAAGATGAGCACAGATAATTTTTTTTACCTGTATATTCATACTGATGCATGAGGTACATTAAATCTTGTGCAAACATATTTATATCTCTTTGAATTAGTACACAGGGTCTTGTAACTATTAGCCACAATCAATGGGCAAACATCAACTAAGAGCAGCTGGTTGCTTTACTCCTCTGATGAACCAGCACCTTAATGTCCTTTTGAGCTCTGGAATATATAACTTATTTATAGTTAGCAATACATGAAATACATATAAGGGAGACATTGAACTATTTAATTTTGCCAGCTAACAAACTAGACAAATAGAAAATTTTATTAAAGAGAATATTGGATCATAAGAGTACTTGTAATTAGTTTCAGGAACCTTTAAAGCTGATCATGGTTTGTATAGATATTCTGGAGAAAACTTGGGTTTTTTTTCAGTTCTATGGCTCCAAAACTGAAGAGATTTGACCATCATGAAGTATGTACTCATTCCATTATTCTTGTAATGTTGGAAGAATGCTAGTTTCCTGGACTTCATAGAACTTTCAAGGATTTCACAACATAAAGATGTGATTTTTACACCATTTAAAAATAGGTAAACATATTAAAAAAATAGAAATAACAAGTTCCAGGTAAAAGCATAAATCTACACCTTTTATGAACAGTAAGAAAAAAAAAAAGCCTCAGCAGCATGAAAAAATAATACCAATAAAGAAATGTGAACTTTGAAAATTGATCAGAGAGAATTCACCTGATTCCAACTCATTGAAACTGGTTCATTGATATCCCTCTGATATTATGCTTTATTTTAAATTCTATTTTAATGTAAAATAAGAGGACATTATGCCTTTCTAATAAAATTAAAAATTATGGTTCTTGCTGGAGAAAATTGTAACAAATGCAAGTGTTTCCACAACGCAGAATTTGGGGTGTTATTTCAGTCCTTGCTTTAGCCATCAACATTTTATAATTTCTGTCTCATTTCGGTTTTGTTGTTTCTTATTAAAGAGTGTTTGAAACAGAAAGGAAGAGTGGCATTTATGTCACTTAACTTTTGGCATTTATAAGTCTAGGCTGATTAACTACAGCTTGATTCAGTTGTACACACATGCGACTTCCTGTCACTGAGGTACCCTGAAGAATCTCACTCCTTCCCCATCTGTCAATCCAGAAGTACCTGTGTTCTGTGCTGTAACTCATAACCCTACGAGGACATCACAGTTAAGCCAAAATTTTGCTTCCCTAGGTCTCCATTTATGCAGCCCATACTTCATCAGCTTCCACATTGAATAGATGCAGTAAAAAGCCTTGATCTCACGAGGGGCAATTTACTATCTCCTTCTCCTGGTACCCCATCATTTAGCAGTGGAAGGGACTCCATTTGGTCAAGAAAATTTGGCTTTGTAAACTATATTACCTTCCTGCACACCATATATTTGTGAATGCACTCTGAGCAACATGCTTTATGATCTCACTAAGGACTGAAGTGAAATTATTTGTCTTTTAGGTTCTTGAGTTATCCTTCAAAATAGATTCAGCATGATTTTATGAGTTATTGGTGAAAACTCCTGAGTAACATGATTTTTTTATAACGGAATGACAGCAGTAGTCCAATTCCATCAGCCAGTTCTTTCAACACCCTCAGCCGAATTAAATGGTCACTCACAAAAATTAAAATGCTCAGCAATGATTTACAGACCTTTTACCACCTATGTTGTCTGTTCATTTCCTGTGAGCTTCCTTTTTAAATTTTAGTTCATGAAAAAAATTTCTTGCTTAGTAAAATAAGCTATCTTCCAAAACTGCCAGACTTCTTGAGCACATCCTCTTTGTCACATGAAAAAAACTAGATTTCTGACCACAGAATCTGATTTTCATCAAGAGAGATAAAAAAATGTGTCACTGGCTTCGTGCTGGCACCCAGTGCAGGCAGGGAGCTGTGTTACACAGAATGTGGCACTCTGTTATCTTTGTTCTTCTTTAACAGTCTATACTCATTCCTGGATAGCACCTGCTACTGTGCCAAGTTTCTGTGATTCTCATCATTGCATAAACTTGTCCTAGTATAAGAATTTCTACTTCTTCCTCTTTATTTTGTTAAGTACTTTGTGGCACTGTACAGATGCGTGAAAAGAGCTACTGAATGTCCTCTCCTCTGAGAAGGAATGAGTCTTCCTTATTCTATGAGAACATCCTCTTATATAATGGGTCTTTGTGCCCATCATCCAGTCAACTCATGCTAAATCTTTTTTTTTACTGGGTAAATAAGTTTGAGTTTACTGGTCTTTTTTTAGGTGTATTTGATCTATCACTAGTATCCTTCTTCATCAAAATATGCCTAATAGGCCAAATAGATTTGCAGGTAGGTGTTCTATTACTGCATATGGATGTTCCTACCATAATCTTTCCCTTGAATAGAGAAGAATTATTGCGGAGGAAAACAAACTGACAAAAAAAAAAAAAAAAAAAAAAAAAAAAAAAAAAAAAAAAAAAAAAAAAAAAAAAAAAAAAAAAAAACCAAAAAAAAAAAAAAAAAAAAAAAAAAAAAAAAAAAAAAAAACAAAAAAAAAAAAAAACCAAACAAACAAAACATAAAGTTAAAACAAAACAAAACAAACAAACAAACAAAAAAAAGAAACAAAACCAAACCAAACTATTCAGTCATGCAGAATTGAGTGCTCCTCCTCAAGAATTTCAAGAATCACAAATGTTTTCTCATCAGTTACAAATGAAGAGCAGAATATTCTCTTGCTCTCAAAAGCCCTCCTGAGAGATTTTCTCACCTTCTTGCTTCTGTCTTTTCTTAGCATTCCTTCCTACCCACTGTTCTTGGACTCAGGCTGTTGCCTCTTACAACCCTTTCAGGAGATGCTGTTTGTCTTCTGTTCTCATCCTGGGTGTAACAAAGCGCGTTTGCATTCCTTGCATCCCTTCTGCTTAGCACCACAGCACCGGTATCAGAGCACACATTCCAGATGGGACATCCCCAGTGCCGTTCCTGGCCCTACCTTAGGGAGGAACAGCAGGCACACTCTGTCCTTTGAAGACACAGTATAAGACAGTCAAGATTTGATCTTGCTTTTTTCTACTCTGTTTCTCAGGTATTAAAATGATGTGCATTGAAAAAAAACCAAAAAAACAACAACTGTGTGTTGACCTGACAACACCTTGCAGGTTATATAAAAATGACATTAAATTATATTGAAAACTCATACCAGCAACTTTAAAATCTCTCTTCTACATAAAAGTGAAATGAGCTTATTTTATTTGGTTCTTTAAATAATAAAAAAGATATTTCAGTTGTATACATGACATTTTATTTTATTTCTGATAGTGGAAGTTCTTATTATTGCACTGCCTGCAAAAAATAAGTGAATTAAAAATATGCAGAAATAAGAGCAGGAACTATAGTTTTATACTTTTACATGTACTTTGAATATTATCTGCTGGAACTGTGAATGCTAAAGCATTTTACAGTTTTGAGAAGCAGAGAATGTCACTTTCTTTTTCTAAATAAAAAGTACATTTTGTAACTTGTTTGAAAAAAAAAAAAAGGTCATTGAAGCATGCAAATTGCCATAATTTCCCAAGGGTTCTTTAATAAAAGAAAGGAAAAGACTTTGAATCTCTGATAAGACTCTCTTCTATGTGAAAGATCCATGTAATACATACCAGAAAAATCCCACTGTGACTATATATACTTCTCCCATATGCCCACCGTGTGCCTCACAGCTGTAAACATACAGGCTCTATAGCATTAGCAGAAAGAAATACAACACATTTGGAAATAAACTGGAATTCATTTGGAATGATGGACAATGCTTTCTTAGGAAAAAGGGAAAGAATAGACTAGATAATAGTAAGGAAGTATGCTGGCAGAATGAGGGGAAGAACTGGGAAAATAAAATTATTATCAGCTTGCATGAAAAAAAAAGGCCTTTTTACCTCCTTCTGCTCTAATTAAGTGGGACTCATAAATCAATATGTAAGCCATAATCATGGAAATAGTTTATTTTCATTATTTAATTAATTTTCAACATAGTTCACAAGCATCTTATAAAGGAGAAATTACTGATTGGGTATGGGAGAAATAGTTTTCTGTGTATGAGGGAATATATTTCAAAATTCAGATCTCTTATAAATTTTATGTTCAATGAGAGGAAAACCCTTAAACTACCAGTGCCAAAAGAGAAAAAAATATCCTATTTTCTCACAAAGTCCTGGTCTTTTTTCTTTACATTTACCTCTTTTTCTTTTTTAAACTTAATATTTTTTCTTTATTTTGCACATTTAAAACGCACAAATTTCTCAAATACTTAAAGGCTGCAGTTAAAATATTCTAATAAGAATTTGATCACTGGATTTGGGCATATTCTCCTGATGAACATTTTCTCTTTTCTCTGTTGTTAAAGAATTTAAATAGCTACACCATCATCCGTCTTTACTTTTCCCAATAATTAAAAACATAATAATGCATCTGAATATTGTACATAGTTTTGCTTGATTTATATTACTGTATTTTATTGTATTTTACATTTTTTTAATGCTGGTGATCTTTTTATCATCTTTCTCGAAAAGCAGAATTACTTGAGTTTCAGCTCCTACTTTACTTATTCATGTTTTCACTGGATGCCCATTAAAATTTGACACAAAGAAATAAAGTCAATTATAAATACTGAAGACAGGTTTACAAAATTCTCAAAATTACATAGAGAAATGTATTCTAGCTAGCTAAATATAACAGCAATGTTTTACAGTTTTACATCTTGACAAATCTCTATTTTAAATATGAGTTTGAATAGATGAGGTTAAGCCACGCATTAACTTAACTGTAATTTACAACCTGTAGTGCTTTGCTTTTAATGTTGAGAAGGATAGACCTGATTTTTAACTTTTAGTGTCCTCTTCAGAGAAGCATGTATTAAAAAAAAAAAAAAAAGTTCCAGCTAAATTGTAATTTTCATTTTTAGTGTTTTATGACTTGCACAAAATTGCAATTGTTTTAACAGCCAAAACATGAATTTCTTTCCAAATCTTAGGCTAAGGCTTTATCTTCACAATTTTAATTTAAATATACTAATTAATATTTTAATCATTAGCAATTTACTCATTTGTATGGGATCATGGACAAAACATATATCTGATTTATAAGTTATAGAGCATTACAGAAACTGATCATTCAGATACTAAAGGACTGAAATTAATTCATGAGGCTAATTCAATATTACTGAAATTAATATTGTAACTGTATTGAGATTCTAAGAAAAGAACTTCCACAAGGATCATTTCCATTGTATCAGACTTCTCCAATTTTATGTGTATATTTGTGTGTGTGCAGTTACAATATATATAAGTACTTATGCATGTTTAGTTGTTCTGTTTTCATTCAATTATTTCATTTCATAAAGATTTTTTTTTTCAAGCAAACCAGATGCAAACATACTCTCTAGTCAAAAACAAGGCAAGGGTGAATCAAGAATGGAAAACAAATGTTTATTCTCTTTCCTTCAGTTTAATAACGGGGCCTGATCAGCACAATCAGAACCTATTAGTTTATAAACATTTAGCCAGGACTGCAACCAATTAACTAAGGCAGGCTTTGCTAACAGATTTACATAACAATTAGGAACAATAAGAAGGTGAATTTTTAAGGAGCTATGAAAATAATCACTGACTAATTATACAAAAAATTCTTGTATTGTATATATTCTGATTAGCTATAACTGTGCATTCTTTTCCAAGTTTTTTCTGCTGAAAATTTCCAAGTTGTTTATTAGTAAAAAGATACCAGCTTTGTTCTTCGGTCTCCCAAGCTCAAAAAGAAAACTTGTGAAGATCTAAAAAGAATTAGAAAAACATGGCACAAAGAAAACAACATTGTGAAGTCATGTAAAAAAGAAAAAAAAAATCCATGGAATATCCTTTACTCTCATTCCTTTTCTTAACTCAAATCTGTTTCCTCTGTTAGACCATTTAGACACAAGTATTTGCCTTACTTTGCTACAGTTCTAATGAGAAAGAATGCATTGAGTAGTTCTGATAAGAGTACCTTTGCTCCATTTCTTACATGAAAGGGGTTGGAGTAAGACAGGGAACAAAGAATCCAGACACACGCAAAAGATGCAGAGGAGAAAAGAGGAGGAGAGAAGTTTACCAAAGGCAAAATCATTTAATCATGACAGCAGGGTCAGATTCTGTGCCTGATAATTGGGGGAAAAACAAGTTTGATATAATTCTGAAAGATAGGTCAACATATATTAAAGTTAGAAAGAATCTACAGAGAAAAGACACAAATTCTGTGGGATAAGGGCATTCCTCAAGAAGAAAGCAACAGAAAGTAATAAGGAAAATAGTGTGGTGTGTTGACCTCAGCTGGCCACCAGATACTCACTCAGCTGCTCTATCACTCCCCTTGCTCACCATGACAGGGGAAAAAAGATTAAAAACTTCTGGGGTAAGATAAAGGCAATTTAATGATGATACACAAAGACTCTGGAAGTAAAGCAAAACTGAACAAAAATATTTATTTTTTTACTTCCCATCAGCAGTTGATGTCCAGAGACTTCAGAGAAATAGGGCCCCAGTACACGTGACAATTACTTCCATTGTTACAGAAGAAAAACACCCTAGGAATGAATGTCCCCCTCCCCTCACTCCTTGCCCACCCTTGCCCACTCCCCTTTGCACAGGGTGCTGGAGAGGCTGCTTAGAGAAACAGCCGTGATGTTGTGTAGGCACTGCTGAGGGAGAGACAGAACACCGGTGTATTATCAATACCATTCTAGATATAAATATTCTCTTAAGATCTTTCCCTTTGGATGTGGACAGCTTTTAAAAATCATAATTATGAGAATGGACTTAACTTTGAAAAATAAGTGATTGGTAGTTTGTTGTTCCTGCCTCATATTATCTTCCAAGATGCATTTTAGTATTTCACTTTCATAATAAAAACATCTGTGCCTTTTAAAGATATCTTCTTGTTAGGTAAGTGTTTTGGTCGTTCATATCCTCAAAATAAGTCAGTGTTTTGTTCTTTGAGGAGACATGTCTGTTTGGTAGACATGTGTGTTCTATGTATAACTCTTTATCACGTAGTTCTGTCCTTGCAACTTGTCATTCACTGACTTAGTTTTAAAACTTAAAGACTTCTCTCAGAAGTTTTCCGCAAAGTAAATAGAAATTCTCATGGACAGTTAGAAAATCTCATATGGATTTTTTAATCTTTATCTTACAAGAAAAAGAATACCAGAAATAAAAGCCAGGTGGGGGAGGTTTCTGTTAAATATGTATAAGTGCATGTAGATAAATCTAGGATTGCTGTAATATGAAAGAAATCAGCAACTACTGGAACAATAACATGCACAATAATTTAACAGACTTAATTAATTCCAGAAGGAAATATAAACAACTGAAACTATAGAACTCAAGTTTATAACAACAAATATTATAGAAATGAATTTTGTTTTTTACAAATAAATATTTTCCCACAGAAAATGAACTTTCCACCTTGTATGTTTAACCTTTTGTGATATTATTATCATGAAGAAAATAAAGACCTTCTAGGTCACACCATTACCATGTTTTGTATATTATTTCAACTGTCAAATTAAAAAGCATAATTTGAATAAAAATAACAAAAATAGTTCTGTAAATGTGCTCTGAAAAAGAAATATTTCCCTTGAAAAATCTATTCCCTTGTAAAAGCTGAAACACTTCTATGGGCACCTCTGCTTCATTCTCTTCTTGCTGCTTTCAAAAATGTGATGATGAAACCCCAGAAGATTTTTGAGCTTGTCATTATAAATGTACTTTTTACATTAACTGGGCTGGGGAAGGGGGAGTCAAAACAGTAAAATCCTGAAGAGGACAGACATATAAAGAGACAATTTGATTTAAAAACATAAATCTCTGTTCCAACATGAAAATGAAATCTCACAAACTCTTTCTGTAAGTTTTCTTAGCACTTGCTAGCCTTGCTACTTAAAACAAATCCTAAGGCTAAATTGTATGCGTGCTAAACTGAATCCATCTGAAAATACTTTAGATGGCAGCAAGCTACTTGACAGTGTCTCATTTATGAGTTTTTTACCAAGAAATAAAGGAAGAATAGGTGTGGAAAACTCGACAGTTTCTGAAGAGCATCATGTACATAGAATGTTTTTCTGTATTAAATGGATCTACCATGATTCTTGAGAGTATTTCAGGAAAAACTTTTGAATTGTAGCTCAGTTTTTGTGTCGTAAATAAACTTAATTTCTGTAACATGACCTCAAATATTGACTGTAATACACTTTCATTTCCATTGATAAACCTTGCTATGAATTAATAATATATACATATGAGTACTACAGGCATAGTTTCTTTCCAAGAAGTGAACCAAAACTGGACAATGATTTCTCTGACGTGATGTGGTACTGTTGCTAAGGCATAAATTACATTGAGCAATACTGAAGAGCTGTCCTTTTCGTGTTTACCTTTGGCTCAGAGCACTTAGACTCTTATTTTCTTTGCAAGGTCAAATTGCTCCCCCTTTTACAAATACACAGAAGCAGATTAGATTTTATATGGAAACCAAAAGAATAATAATAATTATGGACTTCATTTACTTAAATTTGTTACTGTGCTGCAATCAGAAAATAATAATAAAAAAGCAACCTAAAAATATTGCAGTGTTAAAGGGGTGCTTTAAAAAACAATGTTCATCATGTCTTTGCTTCTATATATAATCAAAATATTTCAATCTATGCAGAAATAAATTTGCATTTTTGTCTGGTTTAGAAAGAAAGGGCTTCAAACTCCATACTTCGTGATTTTATTCAATATACTGAAATAAAATAATTGATACTACTTTTCTTCCATGGACTATGAAAAATAATGTTTCTATGTTTCTTCCTCTGACAAAACCCAGTGACTTCAAAAAGATATCTTATAAAGGGCAGATAATCTATTTCTGGATAAAGAATTATAAACCATAGAATCAAAGAGTGATAGATTAATGGAATCACAGAATAGTTTGGATTGGAAAGAAATTTTAAAGATCATCTAGTCTAACCCCTCAGCCTTGCTAAGGAAAATATCGCAATAGATCAATTGCCCAAAGCTGCATTCAATCTGACCTTGAATACTTCCAGTAATGAGACATCCATTATTTCTCTGAGCAGATCAGTCCAGTGTCTTACCATTCCTGTTGAAAATCAAACAAACAAACAAAATTATTCATTATGTCCAGTTAATTTAAATCTAGTCTTTATCAGTTTGGAACCATTTCCCATTATACTGTCCCAACAGGCCTTGTTAACAAGTCTTCCATCTTTCTAAAAGCTTCCTTTAAATACTGAATAGTGTCATTGTTTAACCCAAGCAAGAAACCAAGCATTTGTATCTTCCTAATTTTTTTACGGCCGTGTCCAAAAATAAAATATTCCATGCTTATCCTCCTGTGATATTTCAAAGTAGAATAGGAAAAGGTGAGAGAAAGTTATCAGGGCAGGCAAAGGAATCTCTTCCCATTTGAAGTCATATCTGTAAAAATCATATACCAACAGAATCCTGTCCCCACTGACGTAATTGCTGTTTTGTAGCTTGGTGTAACAATAAAGAGAAAAAACATGAAGAAAGACTATAAGGGATTCACAGAAAGTTCTGGAAAGGAGAGTTAAACAAAAAATATTATAAGATTTAATTGAAAGATAACTGAACTGGTATTAGCTCTGAGTCAACTGACACTTTAAGTGAACCAGCTGGTGACTGCAAATGATGAAATAAAAGTCTCCCATTCTTTAAGTGTCATGATCAGGCTTTTTTGAACTGATGACAACCTTAACTCTGTGTTGGAATAAAGCTCACATTTCAGTGACAATCCATGACAGGTGGCAGATTTTGTCTGACTAAAAATCTTTCCTGTACTCAATACTTTTTTAATTATGTCCACATTACTTTTTTTTTTTTTTTTTCCTTTTTCTCCCATTTGGCAAGCTTTACATTCCAGAGCAGTTTTTTGGGAATATGCTAACTGACAATACACTTTTCCTAATTTCTATATCAATTTCTGTATTACCATAGCATGATATCTGGAGTAAACACATAGAGATTGAAAATACTTTTTTTTTCCCCCCATGCATGATATATTTTCTGATCTCTTCTTTTAAGAATGGAGAAAGCTTCCAAACAGAGCAGCTGAGGAACTTCTCATTTAGGGTAGTTCTTCATTAGAAAAATGTTTGACTGTCTGAAAATTGAAGTCCTGTATGTCATTTCCAGGTGTTTAAAAGATTCCAAGAACGCATTGGAACTCAATGAAATATATAAGCCATTCAAAGCTCAGGGCCTTGAGGCACAGTTCTACTGAAACTGAGTTGATCCATCTGAAGACAGGCTGTAATAATTGACATATTAAGGGCTATCTTATCTCCTCTCTCTTCTTCACAGGACACAAATATCCATCTCACAGTAAAGGGAATAAGGGGATGTTTTTGTGATGGAGAGTGTAATGATGCCACCAGTTGCATTCAGAATTAACAACCATTTCTCAAAGGTGGGTAAGCACAACCAATGAAACCTTAGATCAAGTGCAAATAAACAATTCCCTTTAATGACAAAAACTCCAAGATATGTGACACTACAGTGTACAATATCAGAGACAACAGTACAGCACACTTGAATATGAAACAGCAGCTACTGTGCTGCAAGTGCTTTACAGAGATCTCCACTGTGCTGCCGGTTAATGTGCCATCATCAGGCTTTTTACACAACCATAACAGCAATCATTTGCTGGTCAATCTAGACCTGGGTTCTCTGGTATTACCTTGGTGCTGCAATTTCAAGGCTCCTATTGCCTTGCACTCCTGGGGACAAATGCTGCAGTCTTGTGACTGCTAATGCATTCTTATTCTAAAGGTGTCAAGTATTTGAAAACAGAAAGAAATTGAATGCACATACAGTAATTTCTCACCAAAATGTTAGCATCTGGTTATAGAAAAGTTATTAGTATAGGTTAGATTACTTTCTTTCTGTTTTGTTTTTGTTTGTTTGTTTTTTACTTTGGCCTATAAGACTACATTTTTTAAGGTTCTTAAGATTTAGCATAAAGTGCTGCTTTTTAATGATGTAACTGATACTGACTTGCATAACACTAACAACATAAATTCATTATGCATTTCAGAGGAATTACTTACAAGCAACTACAATTAATATGGGAGCATTTACCATGTAAATCTTTTATAAATGAGTGTGATGTAATAGCTAAGATGTTAAAACATTTTCATTTATTCATTCTCTTGGGAAAGATTCAAGAGCAAAACAGAAACAGTAAAGATAATTTTGTGGAGTTGATATGCCTGGCACAAACACTTTACATCAAGTAAGACAAATGTTTATTGAAATAATTTACTGAGGTTATTTAATAATGACAGAACTTAAAATCATTCACACTAAAAAAAAACCTCAGTTCTGTCTTCATGAGGTAGTCTTCACACATGTATGTGTTAAATTTTAACTCAAAAGCTCCCAAAACCTCTTCCTCCAAAAAAATTGTAATTTTGAAAGCTTTAGTCCAGTCTTTCCTGATCACCTATTTAGCTTTTTCCCTGTGTTTTGCTTCTTTCTGAGCAGCATGAATAAAGATTCTTGATTTGTCATTTGTACCATGATGCTAATTGAAGTAACCAGAGTAACCAAATGAATAATAACTTAACTAATTTCTTCAGAAGACAGCTACGGATGTTAAATTTTCCAAATTGTTCTTTTACATACTGTGATTTGTTTTGATGCTCTACCTTGGTTAGTTGTTCCACTTACTTCTTGTTCTGGACATCACTCTATTGTTTCTAGTTATAGTAACAAAACTACCTAAATATAACTGCAGTAAATTCAGGAGATTCATCTTGACCTGAATGGAGATAGTTCTTGTAGCCATCTGGCCATGACCTTGTATGAGCTTATGTAAGTAATGTCTAATGCATGACACTGTGGTTGAAACTTTCTTTTCTTTTTTTTCCTTTCATCCCTTTTCATCCCCTGCAAATCAAACAGTAATCTTCCCAGTAGCTATGACACACCAACATTGAATATCACAGAATTCGTGGAATAACATTATGTTTGAAAGAAAGGGAATGTATCATGAACTTGTAATCTTGAATCAGTTTCTAGAAGACAGACATTTTTACTATGAATACACCATCGCAACTGTCTTGAATTATTCCAGTTACTGGCAGCCTTAGCAGAAGGGCTTACAACTGAAAGAATGTAGGAATTTGATTATTTGAGACAAGGCTTTAGAAAGAAAACAGTGAAGCTTACTGTAACAATAATGTGAAAGAAAATCTTATATCTTCTCTCAGCTGAATTTACTACTTCACTTCAAACCACTTTTAATTAGTAGAGGTTTTAATTAATTTTTATATTTCTAGTGCCTGACTAAAGATTTATCATATACTATTTAAGAGGATAGAATTGTATATTTCTTAGTGCCAATTCTAATGCAAAAAAGCAAATTCCATCAATAGAAATCAAAAGCAGGTTGTCATGGTGCTATCTTTGTATTTGTTCAACCAAAATGTTTTTCATACAGTTAAATAAATACTAGTGAATCTGGGGATGTTGTGAAAATCTAATACAATTTTATGTACTTCCAAGGTTCACATCTACATTCTGATCCAAGTGGGGAACTGTAGATTCTTTTCAAATGTATATTTGCAGCTACAGAACATTACTGTGAAAGCACAGACACTGTGAAGTCTTTCTTAACACATAATATTCACTAAATCTAAAAGCATTTGAAATGTCTCTGTTAATGGATAAAAACTGTCTCTGAAGATTGAAAATGGGCTTCCTGCAGAAAGTGATATACACACAAATAAGCACAAGATGTAGCTATGAAGACAATCCAATTTCAAAGCAATCAAGAGGAAAAAGTTTCAGTATGTATGACCCTCCTCTGAAAAAGAGTTATCTTTATTCAGTGTTTGTCAGCCTTTGTAGAGATGTACCAGTTTCAATCAGTAAATGATAACATCTATAAGAAACCATCTCTAGGTTTATCAAGAACATATCAAGAAAGGCAAATGAAAATTCATTATTGAAAAAATCCATATTCCAAAGAGCTAGATACAGTTCTGATATGGATAAAAGCCCCATCCTATTTAGTAATAAAATATAAGAAGTTTGTAAGTATAACAACACGCAGGGCATTCTTTTTATAATGGTTATGTTGTGATTATAATCACTTAAAACCTATCAGTTACAAAGGACAAAAATTTAAAAAGAAATCAAAAAAATCAGAAGTTTCACAAATTAAATTTACCTACTTTTGGTCTACATGTTGGCTTCAGGTACTTAGTATCCATTTCCATTGTTTCATTTGAAATGGGAAATAGACACTTACATTGTAACTTCAGCTTGTCCTTCCAATCTAAGTTCATTATGCATCTGCTCTCTAAACTATTTTTTCCAGCAATATTTCTTATATTTCAGAAATTACGTAAATTGAAATTTGCATTTTAAAGTGGCAATCACTGTGGTCACTAACATCTGTAGAGAGATAAAAACACATCTGGCATATCTCACCAAAACAATAACATATCTAACATGTCACTAACATAGCTAACCCTGCAGAAGAAATAAGAAGAATTATATGCTACTGGCACAAGAGGATTTACCAAAACAAAAAAAGAAAGCTGTTTGATTTAATGTTCATGTGTCTTGGACAATTACCTTGACAATTTTAATATACTCTTTCCATCCACCACTGATCACAGCAGATGGTAAACAGGTTAGAAATACCTGAGAGAAGGGAAACCGTGATTTATTTGTGTTTTATCACAAACATAAGCATTCAGAGTTATTTAATATTCTGTAGGATACTTGACAATGAGGCAACACTCTCGATGCCTTCTATTCCATTTCTTTTTCAGTTTTTAACTCTTAACAAAAGGCAAACACATTTCAGGGACTGATGAAAGTTGAAACTTTTTGAATGTGTCAGTAACATCTCTGAAACCTCTCAGAACAGAGTATCTACATATCTGACCCAACTGGTCCACTTCATCCTCCTTGTGGATTTTTACACATGCCACATCCTCTTTCTTATGGTACTATTAAAAAAGAATATATAAATTCTGTTTTTCCTTGAATAATCTAATTATACTTGAGTACTTCCCCTTCCAGTTCAATTTCTACAGAAAGGAACTGTGCTCAGTTATTTCAAACATTTTAAACAATAATTTAACATTTAAAAAATAATTTTCCCCTTTTATTTAAAACCTAAATCATTTATTGGAAAAGATTTAATCGTGGCTTTTTATAACAGGATTTTTCAAAGTATTTCAGACAAACCTATTCACATAGAGCTCTAAAATGTGTCCTTTTTTAATGCAAAACTAATGTGATGCACTATTTACAGCAGCTATAGCATGCTATTTTGTCAGGATAAATAGAAACAACTACTGTACATTATCCTTTTCATCGGTAGCTACATAACTACTGTGATACCAAAAGCATTGTGTCTGTGTTCCTAGGCTTGAAAATTGAATAGAAATAGCTTTGGCAAGGAGCTTGCTGAGTACTCTGAAGACATTATTTCCATAAGGCTTGCTGCTTCATTACTTTGGAATAGAGTACACAATCAGGCTTCACAGGATTTTTTTTTTTTCTGTATAGATGGTTAATATTTACCATTAAGTGAAAGCAACTTTCCTGCTCTGGAAATTCAGTCAAATCACAGCATCTAGATAGAGTTATCTGTCTGGCAAACTTCACCACTCGCCTTTTTCCCTTTTTTAAGAATTTTCATGTGGATATTTGACTGTTTAGAGCAACACATGGCTTAAGAAGAAGATTGGTTGAAAGCTGAACCTTATGGACCTGGAAATTCTGAATATATATACAAGAGATTTCTCTAAAATGAATTTTATTCATGTGTCATTTTGTTCAGTTAGGCATGAGTAATAAATCCGTTTTTCTATGTTCAGATATTTAGAATATAAACTATGTTTCTGTCTGTGTAAAGACACACAGTCCCAAGCAAGATTTTCTGCGATAAATTTATCTTCAAAACAAGAAATCTAAAAGATTTTTTTATATTTTCTTGCATATTTACTTTGTAATCAAGATTCATTATCCAAACTCATTAATCTTTGACACTCTGACAGGGAAGGGGAATGGAACGCAGTTTACTTCGAATTGCATTCACAATATTTTTGTCAGAAATAAAAGTGTTACTGTTGAAATACATGGGAATGGCAAACTATTTTTCGACTTCTATACATTTGCATCTTGTTTATACAAATCAGTAAAGATATTTTCTCTAACAAAGAATTAATTTCTCCACTGTCTACAGATTGCTTCTATTTGAACCATCCAGAAACACTCATAATAAGATTAATCTTTAGCTTTTATTTCAAGTATGAACCCTATAGAACCAGCTATTAGTGAACTTCACCTGATTTTTTCACTCATTTTACCTACCTGGAGGTAAAACACTGCAAAACAGACTTACAGATTCTTCCTACTAACCTCAAGCACACATATAAGAGTGCCCTTCATTGTTTATACTATTTGTAAAAACAAGTATGAACTGAGGTAGACACAGATTACCTAAACACAAGACAGTTTGAGGGAGCCTAGGATGCTTGGTCTCTTAAATAACATGTCGTGAATAAATATTTGGAATTATACTGGATATGTCTGTGACATATCTTGCAGTAACAGCTGGACTTGATAAATTTCACTGACACTAGAGATGCTGCATAGGAGCACAGAGTATATATTCCTGCAGGTACAACCAAGGTGTGTATATACATCCTGAGGCATTCCTATCTCTGTGTAGGTGAATGCTTTTAACACTGCAGAGACCTGGGTAAAGTGTTTTGGGAAAGATAAAGTCAAGGATGCACCAGAGACGAAAAGTGCTAAGGGTGGCAGATTACAGTCACAGAACAGAAATTTATTTTAAAGGAGATGTCAGAAAACTAATTTTAAATAACAAAAGGCATTGACAAGTTATTTAAAATGATGGAGACTTATCACATTATTAAATTAAGACAATGCAAGATTATTTGTAAAATCAGAATTTCAGAGTCTACCTAATATTAAATTTTGTCCTTGCAGAAATGAAAATCAAGATATTAGTTAAACTACTATGGGGAAAAAGGTTTAAATAATTTTCCAGTAAGCTACATCCCTTGACTCATTGTTCACCATTACACAAATTTTCAAACTATCACAAACAAGGCAGCACTGACAAAAGCTTTTAAACAGTTAAGCAAGCTAAGAAGCTAAGAAATATTTTAGATTTCAGTACTAGTTCTCATCAAAGATATTGTTATTTCAATCTCACTCTTCTAATCTATTTTAAAGAATTTGGAATATTAGGTTGATGACCTAATATTTTCTTTCTGTTGAGAAAATTTTAATGAGATAAGCAAATTATGTGTGTTGCATGGTACAAGTGAAGCATTAAAAGAATCAGTAATAAATAATCACATGTACTATATATTTTGAAAACCGAGCTTGAACAAGTCTTTAATAAAGTCATTATTTCTCTTATCTAAATCACTAAAGTTTATTTTCGCTCACTAGATATAATGCAGTCAAGGACAACTGTTTTGTCTTTGCTTGTAATTTACCATTAAAGAAGTTTCTCATAACTTTTTTTTGACTTATACAAAATAATGCTACTCGATGTGTAATTATAATATACAAAATATTTATTTAAACGAATAGAATTTCCACTCTAAAAAAATCTTGCAAAAATACTAGCTAATATATATCGGTGTAATTGCGGGGATGGGTTTGAAGTGCCAGTATGCTGAGGCAGAACCAAACAATTTATTGTCTTAGAAATATTTTATAAAAATGGTATAATTTATCTATCTATCTACCTGATCCAACAAGCAAACTATCACTGTACTGCAGGAGTGTTGTTATAGGGCCAATGATGTCTCTTCTAGTGATTTGTATTGGAAAATTTGTGTCAAGGAATGTTGTCTGAGCCATTAAGCCTTTTTCAGCCTGTTTCTTTACATTCTTTCACAAACAAGCAAAACCAAAATGAAACCACAGAAATAATTAAAGTCAGGATATCTCCTAATTTTCTGTAGTTCTACTCTCTAGAATAATTTAGCATTCTGAAGTCAAGAGTAGCAAATTCAACTTCTAACCTCATGTTTTGCCCTAAATATATGGCATCTATGTACAGAGGTTTATGTCATTGTTTTGTTCAAAGCAGAGATACAGTATGTCTTACTGTACATTTTGTATATGGATTATATGCAATACTGCAAAAATAAGGCTTTTGTCACTAAAAATGTAGTCTGTCCATATATCACTTCTTAGCATTCGATCAAATTACACCAAGAATACAATTTTTTTGTTAATAACATTTAATTTTCTAAGTAAACAGAACTCACTCCCCCCATCCCCTTTTAAATGCAGAATAGTATGGCAAGCATCTAGAGTCCTCATCAGTTTGGACAACCAGGAACAAGAGAGACAAACCTGGAATGTTGTCCCATTTAGGTGAGAACAGTATCTCATATAGGTAACTGTACTTCACTGCTTATGGATCAGAAACCTATCCCCATTCCCGAATTTCACATTAAATTGGTCATTTGTGATTGTGTTTGGGAAATTCCTATAACTGAGACCAATAGCCATGAAAGCAGATACTCTGTTTATAAGAAACACAATCAAGACTTCAGAGTCCCAGCTACTTCAGATACATCTTGCACCTATCACATTTCTCATTTGAAAGGAGTTGTCAAAAATCTATACAATACAAATATAATGTACAAAATAATATAAAAACACACACATCGAACCTTTTTTATCCTACCTCTAATTCTACAGAAAACAAGGAGAGCACAGTTTGAAAGTAACTCTTAACAGAAGTGTTTACACAGAGCCAGACTTTCTATAGATAAGCATGAAACACACATTCAAAGAGAGCTTCATAACATGAGACTTGTCTGATAAAGGACTCTTCCTCATACAGCAGCCACAAACAATGAAACACAACACTAATCATCCATTGCAAAATTTAACTAAATGGCTGTATTACTTCAGCTATTGATTTGTACTGAGGAAAGAAGAAAATACCCTTTATTTGCAGCTGCTCTTCCCATAAATTAATATTCAAATTAAAAAAAAAAAAAAACAAAAACATGTACAGCCCAGCAGTTATTGTATAATAAACCTATACTTTACATACTTGAAATCAAAATTTCAAAATACCATATAAATAATGAATGCATTATCAATTCTGTCTACTGAAAACATTATTATAAAATAATTGGTGAATAATAATTTAAAAGGAAAAAAACCCCTTGAGAATAAAGAAAATATAGTAAGATAAACACATTAATTTGTAAAAAAAAAAAAAAAAAAAATTATGTTGTAGTGCCATATCCCCCAAGCATTATCGTCTTCCCTTCCATTTAATAACCAATATGCCAAATCAAAAACCACACTTCTCCTACCAAAAACCTCAACCAAAAACAAAGAAAAAAAATCTAGAAATAGTTGTTACCTGCAAGATGGTAAAACAAAAACACTACATTAACTATATTTTTCAAATCTACGTAAGTGCACTATGCCTACAAATTTCATACACCTTTTTACCAGTTCTCATTTCTTTTCCTGCCACTTTAACACTCTTGCCTTTCATGAGTCTGAGATTTCTGCTCAGGCCACTCCTGCTGACTGCACCTGTGACTCCTTAAATTCATTACAGCGGGGCAGGGTCTGGGGTGGGAGAAAGCAATTTAGCAGTAACTGATATTCTCAGTGTGTCTTTCATTCGATTTTGTACACTGAATTAGGAACAGATATAATTCTCTTTTCTGGCCTGGAGGTAGGAGTGTCTACAGTTCTGATCTTAGAAATAAATAAGTAATTAAAATAAAATTTCCTTTCTATTGAAGCTGTAAGTTTTCTTTCATTTGTACATAGACCTGATATGTACATAGACCTGATATGTTTTTTAACTTAGTTTGTGCAGGAGAGCTGATTCAAGGCCTTGCAACCAAGCAGGCAAATCTGACTTCATTGTGAGGATGATGATATCCAGCAGTGTTGGGCACTGTCTGCTATTGCAAGTAAAGTAGAATATGAATTTTGAACCAAATTAGAGGAAGGTGAATTGTGTCTAGACTAATGGATTTTGTTCTTCCTGTTGGGATTTGGGGTTAGTTATTACTGCTGTTGTTGGAAGATCAGTTTGCTTACCACAGCACAAGCTGCTGTTCCTTATCCCTGAGATTTTCCTTCAGCAGCACTAATTCCTGTTGCTAGCTTAGTTTCCCAGCTGTTCTAAACAAGTATTGTGTGTGTCCTTTTTTGCTGCAAATTAAGTGGACTTTTCCCTTCTTATTATTCTAATAGGAAAATTGAATAAATTGTTTATTCTCTTATATAACTTGTTTTGAACTGTGAAACTGTTAGCACATCTTCCCTTAGTGCTGAATTTTCTAATTTTTTAGATGTGCTTTCCATGAGTGGCTATTCATGAATTCCTAAATTCAGGATGTATTACCTTAGTGAACTTGGGAACTGTTGGAACAGTTACCAGTGTTTCTCCTTACATGGACAAAAGTGGAATACTGGGATAGATAGGTGCATATCCTGCCATAATTCTAGGTCCTTGTTAAAGTGAGCTGTGACAGATTAAAACTAAAAATAAATCTGTTCTCATTTTTACATAAGTTTGACAGCTAAAGCAGTCATTCAGGAAAGGAGAACACTGGGAGTTCTCTTATGTTTCATTTAGTTCAAGATGAAGTGAATTTATAAATGTTGTACCTTTAGTGCCAAAATCACTAGCTTGTAGAGAAGTAGGAACATGCTCTAAGCTTCTCTGTGGAAGCTGAACTGCTGTTGGGATGAGTTCATCAAAGATAAGTCATAGGTTCATCAAAGAGTGATGAAGCACCTTGCTGCACCTTGTCAGGAGGTCTCAATTTTGGTGGTATTTTCTTCTTCCTAGTTCTGGACGAGCAATTTGACACTTAGGTTTTATTTTTATCCATGTCAAAGGGATGTGATAGCGATATTCTAACAAAAAAATGCTTTTGTGTATCAGAAGAAATGTTATAAATCCATGCTGGTTTGTGATCCCCCTGATCACATCATTTACTATCATTAACAGGAAAGCCCTCAGATCTGTAGAAAATATGAATTAGGTTTGCCTCTAAGTAGAGTTTAGAATGTGCAGATACTTCTTTTTTTCTGGATAGCTCTTAAATAATTTTACTTTATTTTAATGATATTATAAGAAAGGAGGTAAGGAAAGTAAATGGAAGCACTCATCACACCCACTGGTTTTCTGTAATCTTAAGAGATGTGTTTTGAATGGCCCTCAACAGTTTTCCAGGGAAAGGGAAAGGAAAGGAAAATATTTTTTCTATGTGCTGGATTGTCCTCAAAGATACATAGCTACAGTTTTGTCAAGACTGTATACAATTTAATCAGACTGAACTCCACACTGTTTAATGAAGTATCAATTCAACTTGCCTTTTTAGTATCCAAACACTTTAGAATGTCATTAATTGCCAAATTAGTAAAATGTAATCTCCTTTTCTCCTTAGCTGCGCAGTCTCCATTGTACGTGTGTGCATGTGCTCGATTTTCACTCTGACACTGCTGTCACTTCCCTGTCAGGCTGGCTGATAAAAGGAATAGTTCCAATTCCATCCTCCAGCTGAGTCCCAAAAGAATATGACAAGGCAGTGGGCTCAGTGAAGGTAAGTATTTATTCCAATGCACTCTTACTCTTAGGCCCAAAAAAATGCATTAGCCAGTCATGTAAAGGATGTTGCCTCTTAAAACATATCAAATTTATTCTGCAGATGAGAAGAAGTGAAAAATACAGTTAAATATGATTTGATAAGGTCGAAGTTCTTGTTACTCAGACCTTTGTGCCCTTTCTTGGTGTTACCAGGTCAGGACATTCTTTCTGTCACACCACTCCTTGCTCTGCTACCCCCATCAGTCACTCTTTATAGGCTTTTAAGCATTGTGTGCAATGAATTTCTTCAATCCAGTCCCAGTCTTTATTACATTTGCCACAAAACGCTGACCTTAGCTTTGCATTCCCTTCTACATGTCTTCAAACTGCCTCGATCTACTTTATGAGTTGGGTTAAATGGCAGCAGTAAATTTTCCTGTTACAAGGTCATCTTTTCTCGTGTTCTTGCTAGTTTTTCTGACAGGATGATTTTGGGGTCTACAATCCTCTCTGAATAGCAGTTCTTAGTATAGCTTATGTAAAGTTCATTTATAATATATGATATGCATCAGAAATCTGTTTTGTACTGAATTTCTTCTCCATGATTTCAGATTTATTATATATATATAGTCATAATTATATATATAATCATAGTTTTATATATCTATAACTAACTGGGCTTCTATCTCAACTATTTAATCAGAATATATTTTCTTAGATTTTATGGAAGAATCAGGAAAAAGATATTCTGAAGCTACATCAAATAAAATTCATGAACACTGTCTCCTTTTTCACAATTTGTGTTGACAGCTTCATGCCACATTTACTCTGTATGGATTTTTGAGTGCTTTATGTACTCAAAAGCCAGGTATGTATACAAAGGAAGCCATAATATCATTCCTAGTTGTGATTTTCATCAGCTCAAAATGGCTTCACTTATGTGATATAAGCTACTTAGAATAAAAGTAAAATATATAAAAGTACTAATAAAGCTTATTTCTTAATTGGGAAATTGTTACTCAGGCTGTTGTAAAAGATTAAAAAAAGGAAAACAAAACAAAAAAAAAACCCAACCAACAAACAAACAACCTAACAAAAAAACTTCAAATCAAAACCAAAAAATCCCTCAAAAACTAAAAACCAATCAACCATCCAAAAAAAAAAAAAAAAAAAAGAAAAAAAAAAAAATAAAAAAAAAAAAACCAAAAAANAAAAAAAAAAAAAAGCACAAAAAAGAAATCAAACAAAATAAACTCACAAAAAACCTTACAAAAAAATAAAAGCAAGGCAAAACTCACTAAAAATCTAAACCTCTCATTGCAGGTGTTTCTTTCATAGCTGATTTTATGCTTTAAGGAACATAATCAGAGAGTTTAAATTACCTGAAAGAAAAAATAATCCTAAAATAGGAATCAAGCTCCCTAACTGCAAATGAAGTCACTGTGATGAAACAAGAAAGGAGAATTTATATGATCGTTGTAGATGCATTTTATTTCTCGCTACAGTTTATTCTCCCACTGTTTAACTAGCTGTTGCTTGATGAGGCATCCTGTTAGCTGTGCTATGTCATCTTATTATTAGTTCCTTGGTAGCTTCCAACTTACAGAAATAGCAATCAAAAGGAAATTATTCTTTTTTCCTTTTGCCCAGATGACTAATTTTCCTCAGCTTTCAATATTGAGGAAAATAGGCTTTTTGCAGTTTCACTGCTGAAAAGAGTGAAAAAAAAAATCAGAAGCAAAAAAAGAAAAAGTAACTAGATGTAAATAATAAAATAATTAAAACTTTATAATCTGATAAAAAATTTATTACATCAAATCTCGCATTTACCAATCTTTACATGAAATTAGGATTTCTCTAGGGAAACCTATTTGGAGGTTAGAAAGGTAAGAAAACAATCTGTCAGAAATGGAATAAGTATAGTTGAGTCCCCTTCAGACTGAGATTTAAATTACTCAGTTCTGTACTTTTCCCTCTATTTATGAGCAACCAACTGTGGAGAATCTACCTAAGAAAATAATCAAAATAATTATTAAATTAACAGCACACTGAAAGTTAAACAGCAAAGTAATTATTTTTTACATCTGTACATCTCGTATATTGAGGGAAGTTCTCTTCCTTAACAATGTCCCTGCATTATTAAAAAGTGCCATTGTTAGTACTGAATGGTTTGACAAAAGCACAAAAGTGATGACAGGAGTTTTATCAAAATAAAATCTTTTACTCTTGAAATCCCTATCCTGGAGTTCAGCATTTTTGCTGATGGATACATCTGTCTTGCTCTGTTATGTTATGGGGAGGTAGCCCTTTCCTGTGAAGTGAACTTCTAAGTGGATTTTGTTTTGGAAAGCAATTTAATGTTTGCTGATAACGTTGATTGGTACTTTGTCAATGTTAGCTTTTAAGCTTCTGTTCTGGTCTGCTTAATTTTTTGAAATAACTCATTTGATTAAGTGATGCTTTACCACCAACAGTTCAGCTGGCTTTCTGCTGATAACTGTATTTTCTTTCTTCTTTGCTATTTTGCACTTGGTGAGTGTCTTTATCACTAGAATTTAAAAGGGCAGGTTAGATTCAGACCTCCCCTCCCCCATTCTGCTTTCTTTTTCTAGATATGTCCTATTAAACTGGGACAGAGTGTACTCTCAGCAAGTTTGCAGATGACACAAACCTGGGAGTAATGGCTGAGTATCCAGACTGTGCTGCTGCCATCCAGAGGGGTCCTCCACAGGCTAGAAAAACAGACTGGCAGGAATTTCACAAAGGTCAACAATGACAAGTTCAAAGCCCTGTCATGTGGATGGGAAGGAACAAGCCCTGGCACCAGTATATTCTGAGTGCCTCACAGCTGGAAAACTGCTTGGTAGAATATGACCTGTAGTCGAAGCTGAGCCCGAGCCAGCAGAGTGTTCTGGCAGCAAAGTCTGATGGTGGTGTGCGCTGCATTATGAGAAGCACTGCCAGCAGAGGTCCAGGGAGGCGAATACTTCCTTCAGCTCAGCAGTAGTGATGTTATACCTGGAAGATCACCTGGTCCTGGACTCCTGGATATCCTTGGGAAAGTACAACGAAGGGCCATGAAGCTGAAGGAGGGGGAGAAATGGGGGATGGGCAGGGAAAGAACTTGTTATGACTCTAACTATCTGAAGAGATGGTGGAAAGTGGGTGGAAGAAAGTGCTTCAGGAGATTCTATCTGAGCCCCACAAAACACTTTTTCACTTTGAGGGTAATTGAGTGCTAACACAGGAGTGCTAACACTGCCTAGGGAGGTTGTGGAATCTTCCTCCTTGGCGATACTGAAAAGCAGCGCAGACATGGTCCTGAGAAACTGGCTCCAGGTGTCCCTACATGAGCAGGGGTTGGACCAGATGCTTCCCATCAGAGCTCTCTTCCAAGCTCAACCATGCGAGTCTGTGATTGGGTAGACTCAGTAAGTGAAAAAGTAGACCTGTCTTTCCAGATGAATATAAATTTGTTGGCCTGGCCAATTATCTTGTTTTCCCAACATATATTTATTTTGACTATGACTTCATCTGGTCTAGTGATCTCTGTCTTCTCCACTTCAGCCCCACAGAAAAGGAAGTCTCATTTTCTGAAGAAATCATTTATTACTCATCACCACACAAGTCATTCCTTCTACGTCTTTCAAACTCATAGACGTTTGCTAGAAATACATACAAATCTCATTTTTTACGAACTTCTCTGGAAGGTATGTGCTTTTGCAAGGTCTTTTATAGCAACATACTACAAGCCGAACCTGACCTGTTGCTGCCTCAATGATACCATGAACAGTAGAACATCACTATGATAAGGACAAAATAATCACGTCATACAAGAGTAAAAAAATATTCTTGAAATTTAACATATTCTATTTAATTTGTATTTATCTGGTAATTAGTAACTTAAATAATCTTACTTGATTGAATAACTATGAACAACAGAAAATTCAACAGACTTAAGATTACAAAATATTGCATTATGAAAGCAAAGAGGTTTTGGTTTTTTTAAAGTGAAACACATGCCATATTTATATTCTTAAATATTTCTTAGAGGAAGATTGACTTTTAGGAAAAAAATAAACTATGAAAGAACATAACTATCAACTGCTAATACTAATATCACTGAATAGTTCAATATAATTCCATAAAACAAGGAATGTACATCTGCTGTGAAATATATTCCAGCAAACTTTCTGGAAATTTTACAAGAACGGTCTACTTCTTTTAGTAAGAGAGTAAAGAGAGCAACTGATCAACTAAAAAGAAAACAAAATTGTCTGCTCATAGGAAAATGTACCCACAATAAAAATAGTTAAATGTTATTTGGTCATAAAATGCATTTATAAAAGGCTGTTATGATAGAAGGTATGCTCAGCATTTCAGAAATGGTAATCACAAGTAAGCACACAGAGCTGCTACAAATATCAGCTTTTCAAACACTGACCCTTTCAAATGCAAAGGGTTGAAATTGTAATCATTAGAAGAAATACCATTTTATATTTATGCACCAAGAAAAAAAAATGTCGAAAATGCTGTTCATAGCTTTGAACTTGCCAAAACACAAACGCAGAAACTTGGTCTTTCAGATGTCATTTTTCTGAAAATAAGTTCCCAACCCAAACCTGTTCTGTTTATTCCAAAAAGACTGTATTTTCTCTCTGAACATCTCAAGACTAGTAATGAGAAAAAGTGGAAATTACATTAGTTATTTTTTTCTGGTCATAACCTGTCTCTGATTAGCTGTGGTTGGATAGTTTGGAATGAGTAATTTCAGCTGAGCAGGAGAGCCTAGCACAACAATTTCTGACTGAACTGCTGTGGAAGGGTTTGTTTTGCTCCACTAAGCTGTTCCCCTGAAATTAATGTGTCAACAGTAAACCATTTTTTAAGATCTACAAAAGATGTCCAGTGTTATACAGTGGTCAGAATTCATCCCTCTCTTTTAAATGCTTTGTCTCCTACAGCTGGCTCTCAGTGCCATTTGAGAGGGAGAAATGTGTACTGCCAGCATGTGATTCAGCCTACAAGCTATGGTGTTCCTAAAAGCAGTTATGACCTTGGTAGTTAAAGTCAGTTGATGTGAAGCTTGTCCCCACCCATACTGCTTTTGAACTGTGGAGCTCTTTGCTATTCATGGCAAGTATGAAATCACAACCTTCTGCACAGATGTGGTGGTTTTTGTCCTCTCTCTCTCTTATAAAATTTCTTGTGTATTTCCTTTCTTTCCTGTCTTTATTTGTTTCAGAACAGTTTTAGGATTACTTCCAGTGATAATCCTTTGAAAAAAAAATATGATGAGGGCTTTTTTTATAAATTGATTAAAAAACTGTTCTTTACTCATAGGTGCAAGTTTTATTCAGTAATGAGAGCAGTATATACCAGCAAAAATAACACTAGGCAGTGTACAACTGTATTCTATGAATTGTAATACAGGTTTTGTCAAGCAAAAATGCACATATATTCATACAGAGTGTATTCTAATGAAGATATCATTTCTGTGTCAGAAACAGATCCGAGAAGATTTTTTTTCTATATAGTATTCATAGAGTTCCTTTGCATCACCAAAACAAGCTGTAGTAGTCCCAGAAAAAATGCAACTCACTGTAGTAACATGCTAACACATGCAGTATCTAAGATGAACAAAGCTTACTGATTTGTCATTATGCAAGCATGTCATGTTAACTGCTACCTGGAAATGTGTATGCTTTTTTTCTCCCATTGTGAAGAATTTCCATATCTGTCCTACCAATAAGTGAGTTGTAGAAAATAAAATCATCAGTAAAAAAAAAGTGAAATTGATAGTTATATCATTAGTAATTATAGTAATTGAAAATTATACACATTGAAATTTTGTATTAAGATATATTTAAATTGTTTCACTTTGCACTGACCTAATGGTCTTCATGAGTGTACTACAGATGAAAAAGAGCTCTAAAAAGAACTTTCCAAACTATCAAGTTTAATCGGAATCACAACACTAGTCTGCACTGATTTTTCCTCTGAATTATTTCAGACCAGAGATGATGATTCAAAAGCAGTATACATCCTGTAGTGTCTTATTTAAGATAAGAATTTTCTATTTTATTAAGATTCTCCTTCTGTTTTTTATAAAGCCATCTTATCACCTGGAATGTTTTAACTTTAATTTTACTCTGTCTGTTAAGCCAGAGTAGTAATTTAAACAAGTAACAGATTAATGGTTTCCTTTATTCCCCCCAGAGGACATTTGCCAAGAGCTTATACTAATGCAGGTCAAACTTGGAGCTAAAATAACTTAATACTATCCTTCTAAAGAAGGATGGTAGTCATTCTTTTGTTTTGCTAATGACATTACATAGTGGCATATTACTGAAAGGTAGGAAAATCTGCAGAGATTAAGAGTGTTATTCATATTCATATTTCACTATAAAATCAGGTCTTCTCTTTAAGTAGAAACCTTTGTGCCAATCTGCTCTATTTCAATGCTCAGGGGAAAAACTATATCTGTCAAGTAAGTTTTCCAACACAGCTTAAATCAAATGTTAGGATAAAATTTGTACTCATTCTCTTTATGGACATATCTTTATGAGCATGTTTAATACTCAGAGGAGATTTACAAATAAATAGTTAAAAGAAACTTGTATCTGTTTTGCTCAGCCAGCAGTTTGAAACTTGGAAAGTGCTCCTCAGTGTGAATAAAACGTACTTGAAAATAAAATTTTACTTTATAATTGGGGTATCTGAGATTCCTGCTTGCAGCAGCCATCTTGCTGACAAAATACTGATAGAATTATGCCCTATGTAACATTCTATTTAAAAAAAAACTGCTTTGAATACTGCACTGGCATATTGGTAGATGTTAGTTTTGTATTTCCTCCCCTGCATATCTTACTGGGAAGAAAAGTACAGTTTTATGTTCGCAGAACAAACGAACACATTTGAATTGTGACAGATAAATGGCACATAGGAATAATTTGCACTAAGGTATGAGAATCAGTTAGAAAAGATCAATATCTGTAAACAATGTAACTTTGGCTGTTGTACATAGTAAAACTTCAGGAAAATTTTGGTGTATATTTGTAGTTGTCTGACTGTCTTTCCATGTTTTATTGCATGAGGTAGGTTTAGACAGCATATTTTTAAAATATCTGCCATCTCTGACCTTCCTAGCATAACATAGATGCCAAATAAATGAATGTTAATTCTCAGCAGGATTTGTTTACTTGGACCTGGCCACTATATTCTTGTGGTCATGGAGGCTTGAGATGGTTGTGAAGCTTAGGCAGAGCAAAATCAATGTGTTCTTAATTGCATATTATTGTACTTTGTTGGGGTGAACTTTGGTCCTTCTTCCAATTTTAAATTCATGCTGATCTATAAAGTTAGAGTGTATTCTGCTAGAATAACTCTGCTGAATTTCTACAGTTGTGTGCCAAGCAGATTATTGCTCTGGCTATCTGGCCTATGTGATAATCAATATCTTAAGGCTAATAATAGTGCTAGAAAGCAGTTCTTGTTTCTTGTACTTCAATTTTGGAGAGCGGTAGATTTGGATATTTACATCCTGCTTAGGGTCATTTCATAAAATGTTTTAAAGGCACATACTAGAGGAGATAATGTGGGTCCTGCAATAAGAAGTGGAAAGATTTTTTAAAAAAATTGTGAACCAACTGTCCTTTTTGAGATATCTATGACTAAGTAGATTCAATATTCTTCACCATTATTGAATTGTTTTATAATAATTTTTGTCATAGAAATAAATCAGAATTATTTTTGCTATTGTCAAGGAATGGTAATGTATTGCCTCCATACCTTACACTTTTTTCCCCCAAAAGATTTTTCCCAGAAGATGTATATTGTCATAGTTATCCTTGTCTCCCCTTTTTACCAAGTACCTTATTTAATTTTTTTCTTCATTTAAACACTTTCAGCTGAATGTTAGCATCATGAATGAGGGCAGTGCAAGATAACGATGTATTATCTGATTACTTTGATTCACTTCTGCTTATAAGCAAAAATATTCATTTATTTACCATTATATTGCAATATATGCTGAAATATAATAAATTAGAAAGCTCTGATTAGTACTTGTCTCTACTAGCAAATCAAATATTAAGATTTTTAAGCATGAAGCTAATATAGAACAGCCCTACACATGCTAGTTAACAAGGCCTCAGAAACATATGGTTTCATGCAGGCTGCCTACTACATATGTCCTGGATCTTCCAGATTCTGAGCATTTCTGTGAATAGTTATAGCAGCCACAAGCCTGTGAAGGGGCCTTCTAGCACTTCTGCAGTAGGGATGATTGAGCAGCTGAGTGATGCTGAATTTATCAGCATAACCAGGGGGTCCTTGGCATTCCTGTATTCTGCTACAACTGATAATATGTTTACCTCAGTGCTTACTTTGTGCTTTTTGTTCTCCTGCTGCCCCATGCATCTGTCAGATGAGTTTTGTTGTTTTGATGGAAAGACTTCTGTTTATACCTTCATAAAGACAAATGAACACAGAACAACCATATCCCACTCATGACATAAAACTCAACAGATATCTAGCTCAGATACAGATGTTGAATCGTTTCTTAAACTTAGTATCTTACACATCTGCTGGTAAAAAAATCAGGCAAATACAAATGATATGATATTTTCAGTATTGTTGTTGTCTTTCCTAGCCACTGACATTTGGAAAAAAAAAAAAGAACCACTTAATCCTATTTAACCATAAAACCACAAGTCCTATCTACTGAATTTCAGAATATGCTTTACAGTTAAGAGTTTCAAGCAGATAAAACTACATGCTTCCAAACTCTGGATTGTCTTGCTTTCTGAAAAGCTGTCTTCCACTCTCCCCTGTTCTCTGAGCATAGCAAGCAGAACTTCCATCCAGTGCCTAGACCTGGTAAACACCATTCTTGAAAACGTGCACACATGTCAGCCATTTTTGTTGGTACTACAAATTCTCTAAATTGCAAACTGTCTGAAAGATAAACGTTGCTATGTTCATCCTCATAGGGCCAAATTTGATCTTGTACATCTAACCTGTCTTTAACTCAGTGAAAGATTTGTAGGGCCCTCAGGATTTGCCCTGGTTTTGGACCTACAATTTATTCACTGAGAAATACATCCTTAATTTCAGTTGGAACAGTTTCAAACCTACAACATACCTTTCAAATTCCTGCTTTTAGCTAATTTGCAGAGATATTCTAATTAAGAGATAGTGATAATGATACAGTAGTAGAAAATTATGCTAATTGCATTCAGTATTACATGAGGCCACATGGGCCATTGATATCCTTTTAAAAAAGAATATTTTCTAATAAAGAAACTCTGGTAGTCTAATGTTCCCTTAAAAAACAAAAACCCACACATATACAAAGAAGCTGATTTTAAATAAAGAAAATAAAGGATCTGATCCTGCAATCAGGTTGTGTACAAAAATAAATCCTGCGGTCATCATAACTCCAGCTATCCAGAGGGGAGGCAGTCACGTGTGAGTTGCCATCCTACACTTCCTTTGTCATAAAGGAAGAAACCAGCATGTGAAGGCAGTGACTTTCTCTAGTCAGTTTTAGACTTCTGATTCAGAATCCATCATGTCCTATGAGTACAAATTTGTCTCTAGTTATTACGAAAGGTGTCAAGATGAAAGGTGGGCCAAACTATCTGTCATATAGATATTTAAATTTGGTCAGAGGAATTCTACCCCAGATTTCCAAAGACTACTTGCATTTAAAGCTTAGGACACTCTAGTACCAAGAAAAGACAGATTTCTGCTGTGTATTCTTCTGTGATTCTGTGTATTCAACCTCCCAACTGACATTGTTTTGTATCCTTAAATAGTATTAAAACTTTTTGACAGTTTAATTAGTGTGTAGATAATTCCTGTTCTTTAAAATAAGCAGGGTCTAAATAATTAGTGAACTATAAATAATTCAGGTAGAAGAGACATTGGGGGCCTTCTAGAAACCATAATCTATCAACAAGTGAGAACATTAAGATCAGGCATTCCAGCCATCTTTCTAATAAGAATATTAAATATGCAGCCAGATCCAAAAGATGAAAGTAGAGATCTGACCTCCATTCAGCAACATAAATAATTAATCGACCTGTCTATCTACCTATCATCAATCTACTAAACTCAATGCTTCAACTTGTTCTGTAAGTTTTATAGAAAAAGAGGACTTGGGGAATTAAAGAAGTTTGTAACTCAGAAAAATGCAGTTTCGATAAACCTTTTTTGATTGCACTTGATCTTTTCAGCAGAGCCATAAATCATTTTTTTTTCTAGTACTTGTGCTGATTTCTACTCTTAACTTGAGGCTATAAGGGTTGAAAATGTAGTTTGCTATCCTGAGTGTTTTGTTTGCATTAGTGTTATATACAAATGCCTTTATTCTTTTTTTTCTTTTTTTTTTTTTTGCCTTCCATTGCCTCTGTGGTAGAAATAGCATTCAGCAAGAACAGCACATTCCATGTAAGGTCCTGCAATGCTATTCACAGACAGGACTAGTATGAAAAATCTATTTTTTTGGCATCTTTGAATGGGGAAAAATTCTCGTCATGAATCAAATCCACTGAAGTGGATCCCTGGCTGTTATTTGGATGGTGATGGAGGCCTGTTGCAAGGGGCCTTTAAACAGTATCTTCATCTGAATTATCTGAGACTTTCAAACTGCTCCAATGAATTTTTATAATCAAGCTGTTTGATGGCCCTATGTGACCACTTCAGAAAAAGCGTGATCCTCTTGTTGTAGTATCCTAATCTGCGTACAAAACATCTGTTGTCTGTCTTTGCTGTATGCAAGGGACTGCTATGTGACCAAACCTGCATAAGAATAAACAGTTATATTTTATATTATTTATACATCTTTTGGTCAATTCTACATCAAGTCTCTGATACTGCCAGATGTCCCACCCAGGAAGACCAACACAATTAATCACACAAATAGCATCTACCAAATAGTCTGTGCATCGGCTGGGAAGTGTCTGTGGCTGCCCAAAACTCCCACTTCCTGCAGCAGTTAATAAAATGCTTTGTTTGACAGGGGCTATGAGTTTGGTCAGTCATCTTGTTTCAAGTCAGCCTACTGTTTCAAATCAGTTCATTGTCTTATCTACGCAGATACTAGCCAGAGAGTTAAGACCACTGTGAGTGCATACAATAATACCCGTCATACCCAGCCAAACATACCCAGTTATAGCTGTAGGGCAAACTTGAATTTCATCCTTATATTGCTCCTATAACTTAAATTCCATGCCAACAGAAATACACAAACTTGGACAGGAAAATGTGTAAAACACAGAGGAGTTTAAAAAATGTTCAGGACTGCTTCTTGGAAAGGAAAGAGGAGTCTTGCAATCCTTATTCCCCTTTCAGTACTAGATAGAATAGATGAAGACCGCAAAGTTCTGAAAATTATAAAGCCAGAAATTTCTATTCAACCACATGCATTTATCACTGTGCCAGTCCACTTTAGTCCATCTGTGGTTTAAAATGTGAAGAATAACTTTGTACCTTTTAAAATATCTCAGTACTTACACATACTCTTAGAGGGCTTCTCAGCTATGGTCCTGTTTAGATTGCAGTAATACTTCTATCCCCATTATTATGGCCAACCTTTTCTAAATGTGGATAATTATTAAAAAAACAAAAAAAAAAGCAGTCAGCTTTATCTCATTTGTATTAATTATATTCTGTTTTCCATTTGTTTTGTGTGTCATTAAATACATTTGGGAAAAGATTAATTTTTGTTGTTCCTACACATGTTTTTTCATTATAATTGTTTCTATTGCAGAACTAATTAAATATCCCAAAGTTCTCTCCTTTAAATGTAATTACCTTTTAATTAAATGTATACATATTTCTCACTATTATTGGTTAACCTTTAGCTATTTTTTCTACTTTTCTCTCTTCCACTTACTGCTGCAATTACACTTTGCACTTAAATAATGCTATTAACATGGGAATTTTGACAGAGGTAAAAAAAGTTCACTCTAGCTTATACACTGGATAATCACAGGGTATTATAATCTAGATTTCAAGAAACAGGTCTCAATTTTTATTTTTTTTATCTTGATATTTTGATGCCTGGCTTAGCACATTTTATCCTTATTTACATGTCTTAAACTTCTCTGGAAATATAAATTTAATAATCAGTCCAACAAAATGCCTTCAGACAAGAAGAATCTATAAAGGTTTTCTAAGGTGAGGTTATCTGACTTTCTTTCCAACTTGTTCCCCTTCACTGCAAACCATCTTTTAAACTTACCATAACCAAAGCTGCATTGTTGAATCTTTTAAGAGATATGATATGGACACCATCTTAAACTGGTACAGATTGTAAAATTTAACCAAAGGTCCTTTGAAACTAGCTGTCTTGAAAATACAGGCTTTTGTAGCTGACTTTGGAAATGAATATAAGACATTTGTTTCCTGACTGACAGAACTTCTTCACAGTCTCATGTGGTTATTAACAGACTATTGGGTCTAAAAATGGAAATAAATTCTATCTGTAATTCACTGCAAAAAGTTTGATGGTATAATCTTTCTACAGCTGGTTCTCTAAACTCTTATGACCTAAAACATTAGGGAAATCAGAACCCATAATAGAAAGGAAAAAGAAAATTCAAGAGAATAGACAATTATGGAGGCAATTGACTGGACAATGAATATGTGAGTCACGTGTTCATAGCTTAGTTTTCCAGGAATCTCTCTCATCTCCTCAATCTATTGTATATATTACAATAGATTGTAATATATAGCTGACAGGTAACACTAGGATAGGCAGAGTGTGCTCAGGAACCAGCTCACCCAAAGCCTTTTATGAATAAGTTATCAAATCTTCATGTGGGGAAACAGGAAATATTTATACATGGCAACATAACAGGTCACTTAAACATGTTGAAAATGCTCTTTTACAATTTTTTCTCAAGAAATATCATGATGATAACTGTGTGCAGTCATTTGTACTAATTTGGTATTACATCCTTTAGCTGTCAAGTGTAAGGCCCCAAACAAATCATTCAATGAGACTTTTAAGGTTCATAAACTCTGAGTTAGACACACAGGAGAAACAAGATATTCTGAAGAGGTCAAAATAACAAAAAGAACTTCACTGACAACTTTAGAAAATCAGAGAACTTTGGTAAAAGGCTTAGAACAGTGCCCAGTCAACATAAAATGCTTCCTGAAGTCCTGACTTGCCCCATTCAACTTAACAAACTCTAAGCCTATTTGATTTTAAGTTACTCAAAAATCCCAAGAGGAGGGAATAAGAACAAGGAGAAAAACAGAACACATATAGAAAAGAACAAACATAACTACCACTCCTGGTTCCAGCACTGCTCAGTGAAAGAGATTCCAAGGGGAGGCAGGGTCCAGTGTTCAAATGTAGCAATCCCAACAGGAGGTAGGGTCAAGACAGGAGGTACTTGTCTCGTATTCTGCTTTAAATAGCCCTTGGGCTTCCTGGGCCCCTCCCCCTGGTGGACCTGCCTGTCTGGTGGCCATTCAGGGGCTGGGTTAGGGACTCCAGAGGAAGGTGTGGAGCATTGCCTCTGCTATGCCAGGGATTGGCAGCCACTGCAGGGTGGGATACAGGCCCAGAGGGAATGGGGTGGGCAGAGCAGGGCATCACCTCACCAGAGCAAGCCTGACCTGTCCCTTCTACCACACACACAAACAAAATGTATGGAGCCAGCAGTGCGTCCAGGCTCTCACAGCGAGGCACAGTTTCTATGGACAAAGCCCATGAGATGTCTAATGCTTCCATGCAGACAGAACTGGTAAGGAAGGAGATTGCTGTACACAGCTGTGGACACCCACAAGCAAGGTTTGCAAGGAGAAACTGCACCAAGAGCACACAGTGGATACCATAAAAAGAAACAGTGAGTTCTCACAGTGGATGTCTCTATTAAGACATACTGTAGAACCCGCCTGCCAACCTGACAGGGAGTCACAAGTTAATGCTGCCATGAGGGTATTAAGGCCCAAGGTGTTGATGTGGGTGTCACAACTAGTCAAGGGCAGACTGAACTATCCCCAATTACTCTTTCATTTAAGCATCAATGAACTGTGAGTCACCATATGTGTGAAATATCAATCCAGTGTAACATTATTTTATATTCCTTTTAAAGTTCCTTTTTACAGATTCAATTAGAAGAACATAGAAGCAATTTCTCAAATTCCTTCTAAGAAAGGAAAAAGAGTGTGCTCAAATCTGTCTGCCTCACCCCAAATCAGGTCTCATCCCGATCTGTATAAGAAGCAACTGACTTCTGCCCCTGCTTTATAGAGACATGTTAGCCACTCTTCTCTTTGGATATGTAATTGTTTATCACTAACAGTGCACAGTTTTGGATGTATTGACATAATTTAACATGCTGTATGCTCAAACACTCTTCCTTATAGAAGTGTGTGAATGGGTTGAAGAGTGAGTGACAGCTGTAATAGCTCACACATGCAAAAACTGAGGTGAATTAGCAATCTTAAATAAGTATGATTGATTACTGTTCAGAGGTTCCTTATTAATGAGGGAGATATGCATGAATATAGTCTTTGTCATCTACACATCACAATTTGATGTTCTACATCCAGTCAAAAAAATAATACAGTAGTGCTGGGTTATGGCTGTTGGCTCCTGCACCTTCTTTTCAAAGACCTTATCTGAAAAGGAGAAGCTTGATGGGTTTTGGTAACCTGCCAGACTTATCTGCCAAATAATGGTTTCCAAATAGAGACTTCTGGGTGCTGATTATGCTATGAGGTTATGATTGAAAGGGTGTGGGAAGCAAGAACTACCTAATTTAATAATAAGATAGTAACTTCACTAATCTCAAAGGTAATGGCACAGATTAATAACTGCTTTGATATTAATGGCTGGAAAACATGCTCATTTTGAAAAGTAGTGTGATGGCAAAAGTGAGCCGCATTTGTTCACCTTCAGAGGTACTCGGTATCACATACTGCAAAATCTGAGAGTGAGCGGCATCATCCCCCACTAGAAAAAAACTCTGCATTTCTAATTTGGAGGAATACAACAGAGGAAGAAAAATCTCAGATTTGCAGCAGTGATAGAGAATTATATTAATTCTTTATGTCTCGTACTGTCAGACTGTTTAAAATTTAATAATCAGAAACATAGTTGAGCAGTTGAAGGCTATTATTCCTGGTCATCAATGCTGCACAGCCAATAAAATATATTCTGAAGTTACCAAGAGATTATTTTCTGTCTTCTTATGAAAGAAAGAATTGATATTTCCCAGTCTATACTGAAACCAGTTCCAACCTATAAATAATCAGAATAATCTTGAGCAAGAGTTTTTTTGCCGGGCAAATGTCAAGATCAAAACCAAATTATTGAATCCTTCAATTTTCAGTTGTGTGCACAGTGAAGGATAAATAAACACAAAATGCAAAAATCATGTTTGAAAGTGTAAATTTATTCCAGGCTAGCTTTCTAAATGTTTGAAATACATGAAGCTAAAACTGCATGATCTCTTTTATGCATGTATAACAGTACAGGTATCAGTAGACTTACTGTAGTCAAGATCTGGACTAATTCTCTTCTCTTTTGACATGTACATTAAATGTGCCTAGAGCATTAATAGAAATTCTTTGCAGGGTTCTTTTCAGTGTAATTGTAATGTGGTCTGAGGATATAGGATGTAACCTTGACAGAAGTAAAGATGTATCCCCTGCCTGTCTGTTTGTACAAGTAGAACACAACATCAACTAAAAGAAAGTAGAGAGCTTTAGTTAAAACTCATCAAGAGCATGTTAAATTAAGGTAGTTTTGTCTATAGTTGAAGAGTAAATAAGTTTACACATCATTCTCCTGCTAAAATACAGCAAGTTATATGACTATTCACTGTTTTACTAGGAGCTGCAGTGTACATTTAACCAAAAGAGAAGGTGTTACCAGTATTCAATAAACAATATTTTTTGCAAAGTTTCTTTCTCTTCAAAAGCTCTTCAGGAGAAAAAGATACTGGTAGTTTACTTTTATTGAAGCAGTTCTCACTTGGGAGTAAACATGTGTGAGAATGATGACTGAAGATAGATAAGGCCTCTGTACGTCCCATTTTTAAATCCAAAGAAAACATCAGTGATGAAAATTTTCATGCTGTGCCTCTCTAATTTGTACAGTTGGAGGCATTTAAGACATATTTTCATAGGACCAGAGAACACAGTGCTTACTTTGTGCCTTTTGCTTTCCATCTGCCCCACATAGATATCTAGTGGGTTTTCTTGTTTTGATTATTGGAAAGGCTTCTATTTGTAATTTCATAAGAACATATAAACAGAAAACAGCCATATCCCAGTAAATGACATAAAACTCAACAAATTCATAGCTCAGATATAGCTGTTGAGTGGTTTCTGATACTCAGTAGATTATACATCTCCTAGTAAAAATCAGGTAATTAGAAAATATATGGTACTTTCAACATTATTTTTGAATATTTGAATAGTTTATTTGGAGTATTTTTTCTTCTCAGTGGCAATACATTTATTTTCAATTTTCTCATATTCCTACTGCCATTTACACATTTTCACAGGGACAACTATTCCCAGCTTCAGCAGTACTCAGCTCCTATTTCACATGTCAATGGCTACTCAGGCAGAAAAAAAATCAACCCATGTGTAGTCTCTGTATACTGAAAATTAACTCATAGTTATGTCTCCTCATGGGAATTATCAATTCACTGATTGCTGAAGAGGCTGCAGCACTAACTGCAGTCCCCAGTGACAACTGGGAAAAGAAAAAAAAAGAAATGCCATTAGCCTGTACTTTGTATTTGCTCAGTAAATTTTGCCTTTGTTCATACTCCCTCACACTGGCTGCACAATCACTTATCTTTTTAATCTAATTATTAAACCGGTAATCGAGTGCTTGAGTCCTGTATTTTGAAGCCACAAGACAGGATTACTTTCACTTAACTTTCCACATTTACAATGTAGCTTTCCACATATGAGGTAGTTATCCTAAGCTTCCTTTTTACAGCAGACAGTTAATCACCTAGTGATATGATTCATCTGACCTATGTTAGACATCAGTTTTAGGGTAAATCTACAGCTGCTCAGATTAATCCTATCTAATGTGACTTTATCATAGAGGAGTAAGAGTATTAGAGACTTAGAAATAAATGTAAATATTCCTAATTTTTTTTTTCTTCAAGCCTCCTTTGATGAAATACATAAAATTAGAACTTTTAATGTCTTTTCTGACAGAATATGCTAATAACAGAAAACGGCATAGATCAGACTCTCTGGATTAATCAGGGTTCTCCATGTGCTGTGGAATCCAGTGAGTATTTAAGATTTTTAATTTCTGTTCAACTTACTCCTATTAATAGATATAAAAATATTATTAAGAAGAATTTATTTCCTGGATTATTTTAAATGACAGATTCAATACAGTTGAGTATAACATTCAGTTATATTTAACCTTCCTTCTGAGTGGTTTGACTTGATGATCTGACCTCTTAATCAAGGATTTTATGATTCTGATGAGTCAATGTCTATGTTTCTTAAATATTAATGTGGACAATTTATGAAACTGAAGGGTTTTTTCCCACCAATGTCTTAAAATGATAATTCTGATGCTCTTGTGAACTAACCATGTTAATATGGCAGCAGTATTTTCTTGTGACTCTGTACTAAATCTGAGATTCCTTTTTAGTAAACAAAATTATATCACATATCAACTCAATTTAAAGAATTGGAAGCAAAACATTAAATTGGTATTCAGCTAAACAGCAAGGCAATTTGTGTAGGATTAGGAAGCAATTGAAATCTGTTATGATACAACACATGCATGTTGACCAACCCTTGCTTTCTAACAGTAGTTGCCATAACTACTAAAATATTTTTCCTACAAGCTTCGTGATTCAACTGTATAAATAGCAGTCAGAAATACTGTTATATGTGAGAAATTATGAGCTGCTACAAACGGTGTAAAGAGCTACATAATGCCATATTTTTTCCAACATGTGGTAAAGGAAGGATGGATATAGGTGAGTGAATGCTATCACTTACGTAAGACTCACATATATAAGGAGTTTTAAATAGATATCCTGCCTACTGTTGCCAATCCATGCTGAAAGTCAGACCATCGAATCAACTGTTTATCCTTGGGACATTATTGTCTAAAGATAGTGGTTTTCCCCAACACTATTTGTCTAACAGTGAGTTCCTGTCTAGTTGCAGCTGGTCCTCAAAGACTTTAGGAGGTGACCAATTCAGCCTCTTTCATTGTGCAATAGTCTTTGAAATAAATGAACACAAGATCTCACCAATAAGTCCTAAAATAAAAAGAAGTCTACAGTGATGTTTATTACTCACCTGTCTCCAGACGAAACATGGAGAGACAGTTGAACTACGTGTAAAACTCCAAAGTAAATATCAAGGATGTGACTCTCTTGAAATCCATATCCAATACAGTGTAACATGACTGGGAGAAGTGGAACTTAAGGTATATTTTACTCCAACATAACTGTTGTTGGGCTAATTTTTAGTGGTTTTTACCCAGAATACTACATTTTGTTGTCCCCGTGTTGAATATTCAGCTATTAAATCTGTATAAGTGTGCTAGTCATTCTGCTCAGTCCTCCCAAGCTTATGAGATAATGTGTATATGTTATATAACACAGATGCTGACCTTTTTCTCTACCTGTAAGTAGAAATTGTTTTAAGTCTTCAAGATTATTACAGCTTTTTTCAGATTTCAGTGGAAAGTATAAGGCAAGATTCTGCAGGGAGAGAAAAACTTGCCACATATTAGTGATAATTGCATATATGAGTGAAGAGAGTGGTGTTTGTGCAGAAAGTCTTAACAGAAGAATTTTTAATCTTGTATATTTGAATTTGTAAATAAAAGTCTAGAAACAGGGCGACTTCAAAATAAAGCCTCAAAAGAATTTGTCAAATGGGATAAAAATACCAGAGGGGAAAAAAAGCCATACAGAGATGGAAAAAGATTTTAAAAAGTTTTGAGATGCATTCATCAGGATTATCTACTCCATCTTTTCATCATTACTTACCACCCAGAGTGTTCTTCTGCATCACAAATCCACACAGCTTATCAATTACTGTTAATTTAGTCAGTTATAAACTGCATAACTTCCCAAGGTCTATGTGGTTTGTGTAGATATTGCACATTCAGTATTTTGGCAGTATGGCTTCTGTGAGGCCTTTTCTACTGGTTGGCCAGAAGAGTAAAAGGTGTTTGCACAAAAGCAGTTTACCCTGATTGTATTTTGGTTGAGGTACACAATTTCATTTATGCAAGGAAGAGAACCCCAGACAAAAAAATGGAGAGGTCACAAGAAACTTAGATAAATCTAACTTTCAGTTCTCATTCCATGTCAAAGAAGAGAATGCAACTTTACAAAAGTAATCTTTCGCTGCTTCTTCCCTCACTGAAGCCTATGGCTGTAAAATTCTGGGATAAAAGGGTTAAAAGATTTTAATTTTTTTCTTAAAATGTCAGCATGTTCTATATTTCTTTTTCCCAAAGAAGAGAAAAGTAGTTCTGTGAACTGAGTAAAATTTTATTTGAACATTCAGCAAAGTAAATGATTACTCTGGATAGCGTTATATAGTGATAAGATGTCAGCTAATAGACTTGATTAGAACTGAGTCAGCAAATAGTTTTCCTTTTTCCTTTATTTCTACATTTCCTACATTTCTATGTACCAGACTCAGGTACATAGAAATGGCTATAAAATGCTGAAAATGGACAGCAAAAAATGTGTCTATTTTTGTCAGTGTATAAAATTCCAGGTCAGGAAGAAGTCTATCTTGCCCTGTGGGGTGAGTTGTTATAATTGCTTATAATGAGATTAAAGATGATTTCAAAAATAACTTTTGACTCATAAATAATGAAAAAATGTCTAAATTTGTGTGGCTACTCTCAAACTAATTCTGTCTTCTTTCCCCCAAAAGAAAAAGGGTAAAATACTTTTGTATTTTTGTATATTTGAGGTGATTGTATTTATATTTATGAGATAATTGAAAGTCTAATATTTTTCTTGCTAATGAGATCCTGTTATTTGAACTTCAGATTTAACCCCAACTTCTTTAGTGTCTTATTTTTTACTTAGAAACACATTAGAAACCTTTACAAGCGAAATAAAAATTTGAATGCTTAGAAAGCATACGCACCTCAGGAAAGGGGATTTTCTTTATATTTCTTTATATTTCATTATTGTCTAAGATTCTGATCTAGACTGGACCCCCTCAGTACTTGCAATAATGTATTTTGTTCCACTGTATTCATTTCCAAAGATGTATTCACTTCAGTTCCTAATGCAGTTTCATATCTTCTACTGTTTTCATGTATTTTAATGTTATATAGCACTTGTAATGTCTTTTCTTTCTCCCCACACAATTAGCTTTGCAGTGAAGCAAGGACTGAAAAGAAAAAGGTGTCTTCTGATCACAGATGTTTTTCCCTCTACTGGACTGAAAGAAAGTAGTATTAAAATTTATTGTGTATAAGGGAAATATTCCACTATAAATTATGCCATATCCAAAATAAATAAGATGAATTTAGATTAGCTGTAATAAGGACTTTTAATGTAGTTTGATAGATTGTTCCACATGAGGAAACAAAAATTTTACATGTGGAACATGCAGAAGGGAGGAAAGTAACAAGGAGTTAGGCTGTATTTTAGCTGCAGAATCTCTATATCATACTTTGAATAAAGATACCTTTTAAAAAGAACTAGAGGATGTCCACACACTTATTAAAAATTATGGAACCTCTTGGTTTTAAGTATAGAATTTAGGGTCAAATTATCCTCCAAACCAAATGATTGCTTTTGTTTCTTCATTTGCATGCAATAGACATTTGAGACAATCAACTGATATCACTTCAAATTATTGTTAAAATGGAATTCTGACATGCAACTGCAAATTGTAAAATTATTTTGCTGTTTGTCTCTTTTCATAAAATCAAAACTTAAAATTAAAAATGGAAAATCTCATCTTTCACAGTAGACACTGATTTAGAGGAAAAATGTTATTTTGTCTCTTTTCAGTAATTTCAGCAGATGCTGAAAAGTATTAGTTACATATTATTTTCCACATGTTCAAAAAGTGAGGAAAGAAAACTTCAAAAGGGAATAAAAGAAGGAAATGATTGGTCTGTTTGACTCAAAACATAAGCAGGTATAAGATAGAAATGCAATATGACCAGTAAAAATTACTTTGTCTAAGCCCTCTTAAGATGTAAGTATTGCCAAATCTGCTAGAAAGGACAGATGCTGTGCACTTATTGTGCTCCTGAGACATGCTTTTATAAACAGACAACTCAATTAACATAAACTCTTATTTGTTGTTCTAATTCCTGCTCAATAGCTACTGGTGGTTTTAACTGTCAGTTTAGAAAGTACTTCCCTGCTGTTACACAAAGAAAGGATGATGTCTTCAAACATAAAACTGGATGTCTGCAAATGTTGCTGCTGTATTGTGAAGAGTTTCTTTTTTGGATCTTTCATAGTTCTAAAAAGGTTTTGTTGCCATATTAGCTATTTTGGCAGAACCCAAATAATTGCATGATCTACGCCAACAGAAAACAAACAAACAAACAAAAAGATGTGAGAGTTAAATCAGCAAGAATACACATATATTTTGGGTTTTTTTAGCTACAGCTATTCTATTAGGTGGGCTTGGGAATGCTCCTGGGTAGAGGCTGATTGGCAGAGAACAGTCCATATCTAAAGTAATACAGTTTTCTGCTTCCACACCATGATGTCTGTATGCAAAGACCCATTGGTCCATTTCTTTTAAATACCAGGGTGTTCCTGGGAATTGTTCAGGAGGGTGATAGTGAGCCAGTTGGCATAGGATAAATGTTTCTTAGGAAAAGGTCCAAAAATACAATTTGTGTACCTCAAAAAAAAACATCTCCAACAAAGCAATATTAATTGTGTTTATCAATGAACATGTAGGACTTTTGTTTCATGGACCCAACTGGTGTAGGTATGCTGACAGAGAATTAAATGTAGGCTGTGTTACATCTAATAGCAGAGAGGGTACACAGCAAACCTACTCTGGAAAAACAAAGCTAAAACTCTTGCACTGGAGAGATCATAAGTGGTAATGTGCCTTTTCTATAGATTTCTTTTTTTCATGTTTATTTCTCTCATCTACTATCAGAAGTTTTCAGACTAGCAGCATGGGGGGAAACAGTGTGTGGCAGTATCAGTGATTACAAGAAAAGTGAAACAAGGTCAGGAACTAGCAGACAGTGTGAGGTGTTTCCTGCCAAGCAAAGAATCTTGCAAAGCAAACTTACAGCTGGCTTCCTACTTATCCAGCACCAGAATGGTGACTGTGCCTACAGTGGTGACTGTGAACCAAGTTTCCAACAGATGACTCAGAAAGAAGGTAAATCTAATCTGTGTCCTGTAATTTCTGCAGCTCTCCCAATCCCTCAGCTATCCATTAATTTTCAGAGAAAAGTGAATATCACATCAAATCTTGAAGGTATGTTCTTATGTATGTAAGGATGATTCCAGTGTTTCAGCTAAAATAATCTGTAAAGGAGATGCATCCATAAACAAAAACACTTTTCCAATTTGTGTTCTCTGTGAAATGGAAGAGATTAAAAATGCATTCTTCTTTCAGATTTTCAAAAAAAAAAAAAGATAAAATATCAAGTTTCTTGTCTTTACCAACCAAAAGCTTTCTTTTAATTCATCTTAATTCAAAAAAGCATTACTGTCTAACGCATATCTTCTACACTTCTCAAGTATCATCACAAACCTTGTATAGGTTCTTTGATTTTAAAGAACTTACACAAAATCCTAGCAATATAAATATATTCTTACAATTTATGAAAATTTCTTATATGTTAAAACCTGGAAAACAAGGCAAGATACTGTGACTACCTACTGCTCTAAATATTTTCTATAGAAATCCCCTTATGAGAGTTAGGTATATGACCAGGGAGAGGAAATGAATTTTTGTGTTCGCAGCTCAGAGTTGATGTACACCAGAAAGGTCACTGAAGTTTGCAAAAATTTTAAAATACTATGTTCGAAGAAGGTCGGGTGAGGTCCTGACTAGCCCTGCATCTGGACTAGGGTAGAGCAAAGATGTCTTATAATTTCTTTTTTTTCTGAGATATAGGCCTAGCTCCATAAATATAATTTCATTAAAATATTTGTCTCTCCAAAGGTAGATAAACTACTGTATGAAACTTAGGAAATAATGTTCTGCTAACATTGTTTTTCTGTAAGCAGGAAGTTACCACTTGAAACCATTAACACTTGTTCTGACTTGATCTTAAAAACAGGGTTACTTTTTTTTTTTCAGGTCTTACTGCTACAAACATACATTAATGTTAAGGGAGAAAAAAAAAGTATTACTATTCTGCTATTCAGGTAGGAAATAGGGTCATCTTGGACTAGAGCCAGTGACTTCTGTCAATTATGCTTGCTGTTAATGTGAATATTAAAGTGGCAATCATCATATAACATCCATTGAAATTATTTCATGAAAACAATATGATACCAGCTTGATTACAGCCTAGATTCTCCTGACAGATTTTTTTTAAATGGTAAGCAAGGAAAATAATAAAACAAATAAACAACTACCCAAAACCCAAACCCCACAGTACTGTCTGCATTCAATTAAGGAATACTTGAGGGATCAGTCCTTGAGTGACTTAAACACAAAAGTAAAGCTATACCTTAGTCATGATTATGTACCTCTGGTCATTGTTGTTTTATTCTATATTTTGGTCAGAATACAATAACAGTCTAGGGCAGATGAAGGTGAAGACCTGATCTGATATGATGTGAATCTCTTAGAGTCTGAGTTTTCATTATTTACACTGACAAATAAATTATATTCCAATAATACTGTAGTTTTTAGAAGGTTGCTCATTAGTCAAAATAATATTTTTTTACACGTATATAGAACACAGGGCAGGGAAAAAGAGTCAACAGTAATCAATCATACTTCCAAACTGGACATATTGTTACTTTACTAATCTATCAGGTTACGTGAACAAACAAACCCTGGTAGAAAACCTGCACAACCAGGCTTTTAAACAGAGAACATAATATTTCCGCAAGCATTAGGACAGAACTACTATTGCTATGTGAATTTCAGTGGTAAATGATGTATTCTGTGTCCACGTGCTGTTAATCCCATATTGAAGACCCATCATAAGGGAACATTTTATCAAAAAAGCAGATAGATGAAAAAAGAAAAAAGTAGAAAACACAACTAAGGATTATAAAACTCAATTTTATGCACTCAGAAGGACTAGTGCATTAACTTCTGGTTAGCATATTTCAGAAAGATGTGGAACAACACGTGGGTTTCAAGGTGGATGAAGTGATTAGAAATAAAAAAAAAAAATATTTGTCATAAGCAAAACCAAAAAGGCTGATATTTAAAGTAGTTTAAAGGACGGATGAATACCAAAGGATGTGACAAGGCACACACAATAGCTGAGTGAAGACAATTCTGGTATTCCGATCTTTTTCTTACATTCTACAAGAAGAAAAGACATGATAGCTGGCTAACAACAAACTGTCCTAAGCAGGAAAAAAAAACAAAAACAAAACAAAACAAAAAAAACACAAAAAAACAAACAAACAAACAAACAAAAACAGACAGACAAAGCAGCTGCTTTCTTTACAACCTTCAGCTCAGCAAAACCCAGACTGCAACCCAAGACAAGTGTAGTTAACGAACATACACAGGCAACTGTCCTACTTACCTAGAAATAGCCCCTGGGAAATTTCTACATATTCTCCAGTTGTGTAAGAGCACAGCAGGAGATTTGGTAAATGTGTAAGTGGCTGAGAAGTGTTAATACTGCCCTGGGGCTCTGGTTCACTCTGCTCATCTTAAGGCAAGTATTTGAGAGAGTCAGGACTCCTAGGAAGTATCCTAAACTCTTGTGTAACCAGTGATGAGACACAGGTACATAAAATATGCTGCTAATAACTCCTGCTAAGACCTCTGCTAGGTCTAAGGGAGCAAGTATGGGAGCACGGGTTGACTAAGTGTTTGAAAATGTAGTGTCTGTGAAGGTGCACAAGCCCTTGAATACAATTTTAATTAAATGATTAAGAAATAATTGTATCTGTATTTTTATTGTTAATGTTTTGAAGCAACAGTATTTGCAAGTGTTTGTTTAAAGTCATATAAATATTTTTCTCATTTGAAATTACCAATGATATATGTGCTTTGGAAAAGACTAACACTCAAGCAATTTTATGACAAATTCCACTGTCTTGCATATTATGTTAGAGTGTTAGTATTTTATTTTGAATTGTCTCTGACTATACTGGCTGACTAAAGAAGCAAAGCTGAAAGTGATGGTGTATGTCATCCAATATTAACAGTTATTCATTGGACATTACAATAATTTTGTGTACACATGTAAAGACTTGGGGCTTTACTTACTCTTCTTTTGGTTGTTTGGGGTTTTTTAGTTGTTGTGGGTTTTTTATTTTGTTTGGGAAATTTTTGTTTGTTTGTTTGTTTTTTAACTACTAAGACATAGCCTGGAAATATTTCTTATTCTTTCTTTCAAAGTAATTTCTTTTAATAGGTATTTGCTACTCTTCTTTATCATCTCTACATAACCTGGTATGCCAGGTCAAACATTTTTTGAGCTTACACTAACCAAAGTCTCACACTAAATCTTTATTTCAGTCAGCCAAAGCCCTTGAACTTGCTTTGCCTAGCCATGATCCATTCAGTCTCACTTTCATTTTTACCAGCTATTTCATCTGCTCAGCATCAATTGCCACAATAATATACCTCTCACTTCCATTTCCTCATGTAACACCTCTCACTGTTGTTCTCCTCACAGCAAGCCCTCAGATATGTAATTTCATTTTGGTTTAAAAATATGCCGAAAGCTGTGGGATTGCATTTTATGGAATTGGTATGCTCTGGCTCACCCCTGAAAAGAGTATGGTTTATCCTAAGTCTGTACCCTCCCTGCAGTACCGTGTGTCTGTAACCTCTTTGGCTGGAGAATCTCACAGCGCCTACTTCGAAACTCCCTGTTCAGAGTGCAGGGGGAAGTGGGCTCCTGCTCTTTTGTCCTGGCGGTCTCTGGAGGCTGTTTTCTCCCCTTCCCTCTCTCCCCTTCCCTTCCCCCTCTCCTTCAGTGACGATGCTGCCTTTAATTGGGGTAAGACCCCAATTAAACCCTCATCTCATCAGCACCTCAGCAGCATCTGGAGTCTCCTTGCTTACCAGCACACGAACACCCACGACCTTAGAGCCCGGGGGGCTCCTGGGGAACTCTCCCTGGGGCCCCCCCTAATTCTAAATTACAACAGAATTCCTTAATTCTTTGCTCTCTTTTACTGAGCAAAAAGGTACTTTGAATTAATCCTGACTGTAAAAATATTTTGATTTAGATATTCCATTTGTAAAATTTACAGTGTTTGATATAAACACAAGGTTTGTACTTGAGGGGTTTTTTGCCTTTACCCAGTTGTATGAAAATAAGAAAAATTCTTTTTTTCAGTCCAATCTTTTTTTGATAGATAAGCACCTACCAGTTTAACAAACTGAGTACTTCCCATGGCAATTTTCAGTATGGCATTTCACAAAATGAAGTGGTTTCCATACTTAAAGACCATCAGAATGGTTACAAAGGAAGTTAATAAAACTGCCAATATTTTTAGCATAGATTTTTGTGAAGCAGAGATAGGCAGAGGGGATTGTATTCTTGAAGAGATCCCTTTGTTTTGTTTTCAGATAGCATTATATGCTCTATGTGGAATTATTACTGAGAATACTCATAAAAGAGTCTATTTTGAAAGGTACCAAGTGAACTGTCTTGGCTGGCATGAAGAGCAGTTCCTCAACAGTGGCAGAGAAAGTCTGAATCCTCTTTGGGGCTGCTACCAATACAATAATTTGAGCAAAGAAGAAAAACCTGGTTTTAGGGTTCCTAACTGCATAACCTGTCAGTTGACCAAACAATATGAACAGAAAGAGCACAAAAAGATGGTTGTACATACATTACTAGCAGACAAGCACATAGGATAAGAATATGATTTTTACTATTACACTATTCTTGAGTCTAGAAATTTAATGAAGGTTTTCCTCTTTGGGGATTTTTGTGTCTTTTCTCAATTAGGTCTTTGGCATTGTATTCTTAGAGCAATACAGAGAGGAAAGAGAAAAGATAAAAAAGAGAAGAGAAGCTACCAGCATATTCTTTTAGGGCCTTATTCTAAGCTTCATAGAATCATAGAATCATTAAGGTGGAAAAGACATAGAAGATCATCATATCCCACCATCAACATAGCGCCACCACCATGTTCATAACTAAAACATGTCATCAAGTGCCATTTCCATGTTTCTGGAATGTTTCCAGGGATGGTGCCTCTACCACTTCCCTGAACATTCAGTTTCAAGGCTTTATAACCCTTTCCTTGAAGACATTTTTCTTAAAATCTAAAGTAAACATCTTCTGGTGCAACTTGAGACCATTTCCTCTCATCATACCACTTGTGACTTGGGAGAAGAGACGGACATCTGCTTCACTACAACATCCTTTAAGGAGTTGTAGAGAGTAATAAAGTCTCCCCTTAGCCTTCTTTTCCCCCGGCTTCTAGCATTATTTTTTTTTCCTTAGAGATAAGATGTGAATGAGAAGTTAAAAAATTTTTGCTTCAGATTGCTGCCAAAGACAGTAAGGAGCGGTGACACAGCAATGATTGCAGCCAAAAGTCTTTAGCAAATTCTGCCTTTGCATGCAAATGGCAATTGAAAATGTTTCTGAGTCACTGGACAGTCCTTCACTTAGCCTTTTAACAGCTAGTTTATCATAATCCGTCAGAGACAAACCCCGAAATTCTCAAAAACCGCAGGCTAAATTTTGTTTCAGGTAGTTTTGATGTTTGATCATTAACACCCTGAACATGAAGTGATGGAAAATTGTGAAGATTATTGGACATTAGCTGAATATCATAAGCATTCTCCCTTGTAAAATGGCAAAAATAAACCAAAAATAAACCAAAAATAAACCCAAATGAACAAACAAACAAAAATACTAGTCACCAAATCCCTCACCTTAAAACAGTTTTCTTACAGAAAATATATGTAAAAGCTTCCAAACTTTATCATTCTGCTTCTTGAGCTATAAAGTAATATGAATTAATTTGTATAGACACTCTAGAGTTTCCAGTCCATTCTGTAAGCAGACTTTGATTTGAACATGCAAAATCAATATTTGATTGTCTGAAGGGACTGGTGTTCACACTGGTCTTGGTCATGAACCACCGTACTTCCTGTTTCATGAAATCCTTGAAGGAGTGTGCTGATGAAGATCACACAGAAACCAGCAACCAAGTATGAAATTCATAAAGCCAAGAGTCTGAATTTCCATTTCTATTGTCCTGCTGAAAGCTGTGTAAGTACTATTGCTATCACTTGCAATTTCACAAGTATAATAATAAATTCATTCATCTGTTTCTAGATAATTTTCCCCTATGGAAAGCCTTATTAAAAACCTGGTGCCTCTTTTTATTGTTTTCACCAAAGGGCAACATTTGGAAAAAATATTTAGTTATGGATTTTTTTAATAGGTTTTCTCTCTCTCTTTGATCAAATATTACATTGTGATTTTTTTTGTTTAATATAGATGAAGTAGTAGTAAAAAGCTACATGCGGAAACTGGCAGGCCTCTCTACAGGCACAAAGGCTACTGCCTTTGAGAAGAGAATCAATTATTTTTAATATAAAACACAGGAACAGTGAAATCTCTACATCCATAGTTTATCAAAATTGAGGTTTTCTACTAATTTTTAAAACCGATGATTAAGAAATGAATACTTATATTATTCTATATAATTATATTCCCACAGAAATAATTAATTTAAATAAAACAACTCATTAGTTCTCAGTGCCAATGGAGCTGATATATTTATTTCGCCTGTCATTTTTCAAACTGAATTGAGAGACATCCTGAATTCAGAACTGAATCACAAGTTCATCCTTGCTGAAATTCTTTGAAACCTGCCTTATTATACAGAAAAGGAATAAAAAGAAAAAAAGAATTCTACTTTGAGCCTTATATCTCATAAATAATAACTTTTAATCTTCTCTTTTAAGTACAATAATCTTACTTGCTGGTTTTGGTACAGTAATAATGACTCAAAAATGGAGAATGATCATAATAAGCAAGAACACAGACTGGTTTAGGAGATACCTATTTCTAAAATGCAATATTGAATAGCAAAAAATAAATCCTCTTTTCATATATACAAATGATACATGTTTCTCAGGAGAAATCATAACAATGAAATTTAATGCTGAGCTGTCTTTTTAAGTTCTTGTCTCAGTCCCGTGTACTTCATTGAAACCTTAAGTTTTATCCTAGGAAAAGGTTTGTTGGGTTTTTTTCCCTCTCTCTGGCTTTTTCTGTTAACCATGGAAAAGTTTCAACTTCCTTTGAAATGTACTAAGATCCTATCATTTCTCTGTTGGATATTTTGAGTTCCTAATGTAACAAATTATGCATCTTCCTAATATGATCACAATTGTATTTTTCAGTTTAGTGCTGTGTCATAATTGCTTTGCCTCATCATGTTTAAGATCATGGCAGTGCTGTCATGGAAGTTGCTGAACAACTGTTCAGTAAGAGTCACAGAAAATATTGTAACCCACCAAAAATTTAGAAATTATTTTTTATATATTTTGCTGAAAACTCATATCTCTTTTTGAATCTGTGGACGTAAGCATTTATTTGTGAAGAATTTTACTGATATTCTCCATATTTCTTCAAATACAAGAAGAAACAAAATACCTTAATTTTGAAAGTTCTCATTATAGTCATTATGATTCTTGGAATAAATTACTGATTTTTCAACCACATCTAGAAGTCTCTAGAATTTTTTTATATCAGATATTGTGTAAATAAGAAAAATGAAAAACACTTTTAATGGAAAAAACCCTCTAAAATTAATAATATGAATAACTTAATATGAATAATAATCTTAGGAAAAATGTACCAAAGCCACCATATTTTTAATTTTTGTTTCAATCTTGATTAATGGAAGATCTTATATGATGAAATAATTGCAAAGTTCTATGTTTTGAATGGCACAGTTATGAGTATCTGGATTTTCTGATATATATATCTGATATAAATTGGATCATTTAGGCTGGAAAAGACCCTCAGTCACTCCTCATAAGGCATGTGCTCTAGACTTGTGGTGAGTTGACCTTATCTGGTCAGCCTTATCTGGTTGGGTCAGGTGCCCACCAAGCCACTCTGTCACTCCCTCCTCAGGCAGATGGCTGAAGAAAATAAGAGTTAAAAGTCATGTAGGTTGAGGTATTTGGTGGTGTATTAATTTAGGTTATAAAATTTCTGTTCTATTGTATGGTTCAGTTTTATGTACCCTACCCCCCTAATTGTTATTCATGCCCTTGCTTGTGTTATGTAATGGACAGTTATCTGTCAATCACACTTCCCGCCTTTGGGCATCCCCTCCTACCCATCCCTGAGTGGTCCTTGTCCTGTTTCCCGCCCCTGTGATTCCCTGGAGACTTGTGCTCATTGGTTGCTTGGTTGTTGGCCTCACCCATCTCTGGCTCGGATAAAACCCCACGAGGCGGGGTCTTCTGTGGCCAGTCGGGGGCTGAGGTGGTTTCTCAATAAACCCCTCTTTGTTTTCCCACTACTGGCTCCCTCTTTCATTTACCCCCTTCCTGCCATTGCTACATCGGTGTCAGAGACTCTGACAGGGAGAGAACCCACAAGGAGACAGCCCTGTCTGTGCAGCTCACAGGTTGTCCCTGGTCGCTGTCATCCGTGCCTGAGCTACCGGTGGACAGAGACCCAGAGGTCTCGGAGCCACGGCAACAGAGATAACCAAAAGTGAAAGGTCACACATGCAAGCAAAGATGAGAGTTGCCAAAGATTTCATTCTCTACTTTCTATCAGCAAGTAATGTCCGTCCACTTCCTGGGAAAAAGCGCTTAGGCATGGGTGGTGGTTTGAGTTATCAATGTGTATGCTGAGGTTATGAAATATTTTCTTATATAACAACATGGTATTTGTCTAAGTAGTGGTTAACTTATCTCATCCAGCAACATCTGTAGAATTTTATAAATAGCCAACCTTCATGTGACATTCTTTTAATTTGAAGGTGTGTGGTCCTGTGTGAGAAGCCAGCCTGTCATGATCAGAATCAAAACACACCATAGCCTCTTTGCAGCTTCACTAGTTAAATCAATTCTAAATTGCATTTGGGCTAAGTTCAATGCTCATAAAATGAATAATTGTTGCAGGATCACAGCCTCCAGTGATACACTGTGCTAATATTAGTCAGAATTAGGTATACTGTGAGAAACAATGAGTGAGTGCCCCCACAGTCCTCTGTCAATTCATCTCTGTCTTGACCTGCAAGGCCCCTGATATTCCATTCCTGGCCTTCCCTTAAGCAAAGACTGACAACTGTGCCAAATTGTGACAGATTGTGTTTCAATTGTTGCAGGATCACAGCCTCCAGTGATACACTGTGCTAATATTAGTCAGAATTAGGTATACTGTGAGAAACAATGAGTGAGTGCCCCCACAGTCCTCTGTCAATTCATCTCTGTCTTGACCTGCAAGGCCCCTGATATTCCATTCCTGGCCTTCCCTTAAGCAAAGACTGACAACTGTGCCAAATTGTGACAGATTGTGTTTCTGATACATAATATAGACTTTTTTCTTCTCAAGGGATTGTATAATTATGAGTGTAAAGTAGAAACAAGACAAATTAATCAGAAACTAAAGCTTAAAAAAAAGCAGAGATTTTCACAGGCACCTGAGAGAAAGCAACACTTTAATATTATAAATCATTTTAAAGACTGTTTTCTTCATCTCAGTATACCTGCAGACATCAAAAGTTTAGGTAATATTACATAATGTTTATTTGGAATCAACTACAGTTTTGCTGTCCTACAAATGCTATGTTAATGACATTTTCTTGTTGCATATAATCCAAAGAGAAATCCCCATTACAACAGTGTTAGAACAGTAAAGTAAAAAGCAGACCTTTATTGGAAACTTCCACTTGTTCTGGTGGTGATGGGCACACTCAGCACCAGATTTCTATAATTTTATAAGGTTAATTAGTTAGGATAAATAACAGGTATATCCAATAGGAGATTCAGTTGCCCCAGTAACCCACCCCTGGGTCAGTCCCTTGGAGTTGCTCCAAGGGATTTTCTGCCCCACTTCTTGTTGTAAGTCCCCTACTTGGAATAAGACTTAACAATATTTCAGGAATGTGTTTAGAAGGTCAGTTGATTGTTCTAAAATTTAGGGGAAAAGTGGTAAGAAAAGTGCTGGAGCTATGGCCACGCATTATCAATCTACAAAGCTACAAATGTATGAAAGATTTATAAAATCTTAGGCATTATTTTCAGTATTTTAGCTGTTCACCTTGGCGCCTGTGTTTGTATGTACTTCTGTAGTGTTTGCTTTCACAAACATTTTTCACTGACTGTTTTTTGGTGTTCATTATTAAAGGTTATCTTCATCTTTTCTCATATCATTTGCTTACTCCTTTTATTTTTTTTTTCTTTCCGTAGCTTTCAGCTTGTCTTTCTTGTTCTCACAGGTAAACCATAAGTCCCTCTGTCTTTAAATTTCTTCACTTTAACTCCTGATGTGCTATCAGCCCATATCTGTCTCTGCACATACAGATATCTTTTTTCTGTTTCTGTCATCTTCTAATCTTCTAGATCTAATCTAATTCTTCTAGAGCTCTTCCCAACCTCTATTATTTTCATCTTCACGTCTCTTAATTATTGCTATTGCTACAAAGGCCTTCAGAATGTGATTTTTTTTTATTCTAGATTGCATTTGTTCATTTTTTCTTCATAGAAACTACACAGAAGTATCTTGATATTCAAGGAGAAAAAGACATGGTTTGTTAAAATATTTTCTGATCTATTTCAGCTTAATCAGGCCAGGAAGCAATATTCCTACTGTAAATACTATTCAGCTGATGGGTGAGAAAGGGAATGAACTGCCATAATTTTATTCAGTCATTATATTTCAGGGGCAGTGCTACTTGAACGTCAATGTGATAATGAAATAAAATCTGATAGCTGTGTTATACCTGAGAATTGCTTATTCAAAAGTTCTGTGCATCTAATGACTAATCCTTGGTCATTCAGGCAAAGCAGACATACTTCCTACAGGCTTTCATCAGTGTCTCCTGACTATAAAGGATACAAGGTGTGTATATCACCTCCTCAGAGTCCACCACAGCATAGCTGAAGATTCTGATCCCTTGCATTGGATGTTTGAGGCATCTTCATTTACCATAGCTCATCTGAGAGGAAGGCTATTTGGATCTAGAAAATTTGGCCATTTGGAAATCACTTCAGATTCCCATCATATGCACTTCACTTATTCTTTTACATCTTCACCACCTCCAAAGTGTTATTCGGACAGGACACAGGAAAAAATTGAATGTGGTCTATATCTGGCATATAATTTGAAAAGAAGAGGTAGAATGTCTCTGCAAAAGGTTTGGAAAAAATAAATACATGAAGCAAGCAAATTTGTCACAATGAGGAAAGAAATTAATTAATTTGCCCTTATGTGCAATTTACTTTATGCATCACAGCATGTGTTAACCAAAGGAACAGTATTCCAGACTGTCCTAGTAAGTTAGGAAGAAAAACTAGAATATCTCTAGATGGCTTCAAGCAAAACGAAATCTGACAGTGAAGCGAGGTTTAGAATGATTCAAATTTAAACTGGTGGATGAAATTCAAGCAGAAAAAGTGAGCAGAATGTATACTTGTGTAAATGCTGGAATGGCTTAGCAGATTTGAGTAGAGATTTTAATAGTAAGCCCTTTCCATTGTGCAGGCAGAAATTTCGAAATGGTTCTTTTAACTAGGGCAAAAGTTAAAAATACGTGAAATTAGGAAACACTACAAATTGTGCTGAGGGGAAGAAAATGGAAGGGAATAAAAATGCCAACTTTAATCATCCTGTTTCCTGGATAAATTCCTTGAGACCATTTCAGTCTGATTGGACCCCTTACCACAGGCAGTGATCTTGCATTTACTTAGGGATGCCTACAGGTAAGTGTAAGAAGCAGAAGAAATGGAAGGACAAAGAGCAGCAACAGTAAGCACAAACAGGGCACAGGTAGAGCAGAAAACCAACACAAACCACTGTTATGCTTATCCTTGGATGAAAAGCACATTTTAATGGCCACATACTCAAGAGTTTATTATTTAACAGGAATGCAGTTGCTGAGAAGCAGCCTTCATTTCTTCTGTAATATTGTTCAAGGTGTTTTTCTTGGATTTAAGCTACAAGGAAATATTACCTAGGAAGAACTATTGCCCTTATATAACTTACAAATAAACCAAAAATTTTCAGAGCAATACTTGCATTAAAAGTGCTGACATACATGTTAATTCATGAAGCTAATGGATGTTTATCTAGGCTAGTAAATGCAAACCAAGACAAAATTAGTCTTCTCAAGTAGGGAGCAAGCTAAACATTCCAAGGAACTGATATTGAATTATTTCATTTAATCTGAGGTGGAGTTGGTTCCTCAAATGCAGTAGCCATGTATGGTTTTCATCTTTACCCAGTTGCTTTTAGAATTTCTAAACAAGATTCTCTATATACTTGCAAAGGCCATTCCATAGAAGAATATAAGTCTCCTAACTCCCAAGTCTTCGTGTAGTCTTCAGCAATTTAACATAAATGTATAAAAGATACATTCAAGTTTTTATCGAGATCTTCCCATGCAGAAAAGTTACTGTGTTTGCATGACAAGAAAAAAAAAATCACTAATGTGTGTGATATAAAAACATGATCTGTAAATTTCTCAGTCCAAAGTTCTTTTTTTTTCTCCGTTATGGCATTCTCTTATTTACTGATGCTGTATTTCTGAAGACAAGGCATCTGGTAAAAATCATTCAGTCATAAGCAGCACAATGGGTTATATTAGCTTTTAAAAACAAATTTGGTGGAAACACAGCCTGATTTATTCTTTTTTCTTTCCCTTCACCTTTTTCCTAGATATACTTTGATGTCAATGTCTAAACACAGCAGAAGTATGAAAAAAGAGAAAACACATTTCCAGCCAAAAACTTCAGCATCTGCAATCAAAACCTTTAAGTGAACTGAAAATGAAACAATTTCATGCAAACTAGACTCCTTTCTTTTGAGGGTTAAATCAAATCACCACAAGATGGCTCCCCAGCTTCTCCAAAGATTTTTTTTTTTTTTTTTAATCACGCTACTCTCCAGTGAAGGCATTGATTATCTTATAGAAGTCTGGAGTACAGCTGAACAGACTGTGGATTAGAGCCTTGTCTAATAAAATAATAGCTATTTTTACATTAAAGCCCTGGAGATCTCTTTGAAAGGTAATTCTGTTACTTTAATTTCTGTACCCCATAAAAGGCTGTTATCTCATTTGTGCCCCTGTTCATTTTTTTTTCTAACAGACAAAGATTGTCTCTGAGAATTCAAACTGATTTGGAGTTTAAGACTCCTGCTTTTAAAGGCTAAAGCAGCTTATGCTCCTAAGATTTCAAAGTTTCTGAAAGTATTAGGAATTTTAATTCTACTTTTTTTAATTATTATTTTTTTTATTGGCCATGGTTTTTAAAAACTAGGACTAAAACTAAAGGGTATGAGCTATGATATTAGTTTTTAGTAGAAGCTGTTCAAAAACAAATTGAAATCACACCAGAATAAATGCTATTCTTAAAGGAAATACAGAGTTTGGAGTATTTTTGTAGGTTCTAAAATCAAAAGAAAGCAAAAGTATGCCATCTGATTCAGTTAGTCAGAACACCGTGCATATTTTTTAGAATATCACTTCTGGGATAAATAGATTTTGTTTTGATTTTCCTCAAATGATTGTATTGATACAGTCTTCCTAACACAAAGCAGACACAGAGAGAAAAAAATGGTACAGAAACACCTTGGTGGATATGGAGGCAGAAACACAAGCTTAGAGAAGTAGCTGATAGCAGCAAAAATCTTTATCATTTACATATAACAGAAAAAAATATATTTGTGTGTAGTAAAAATCTGGTTTTTTTGTAAGAACCACACTGTAATCCTGAAGAGTCTGGCACAGAAGCAGCGTGATAGAGACAGAATTTAGTGCAGTCTGAGTGCTACAAACCTGAAAAAATTCACTTCTGCAAGGTCAGAAGTGCAAGTTATGTCCACACTGTCTTTTAAACCTATTTGTGAATCCTTTCTTAAGGTCAAAGTCACTGATCAATCACACTATCTCTAAATTTGCTCTCAGTCATAGGGTGACATTTACTGGTAAAATTTAATCTTTATACTTAATGCATAGAAAACACAAAATGGGAATGAGTTCCTTGTTCAGCTGTGGAAAGTTCACAAGCAGGAACTTACATTTACTAAAATAATGCTGCTCTTCTCGAAAAAAAAAAAAAAATGGCTAGATCACTAAAACGGAAGAAAGTTTTCCTAAAGAAAAATTTTCTAGAAATTAGAAATTTGGGTGCCTCCAAAAAATCCAATCTTGGATATAACTACTTCATGGATGTATTCAACACTGATTGAATCTATAACTGTCCATGACACTCCTTTTCCTTTTTCTGCTTTCAGTCCTTTCTGATTTCTTTTACACAATGGCAAGTGTCCAAGGACAATACTCACCCTACTGAGGCAAGAAGCAACTCCAGTCAGCTGCAAACCTTATCCACACGTTTTTTGGACTAAATCTAAATCTAATCCATTCTTTCCATTAACTATGAAGCACTTCTATGCCAATTAACTGTATACATAAGTATCCTTAAAAATAGATGCATACACTAAACATCAGTAAGTCAGACAAATTGTACCTGTTTCCATCTGGGAGAATGATAGACAATGCTTCCAGTTATGATTCAAGCATAAGGATGCAAAATTGCAGCTTGTCTTGTGACTGCATAAACCAGTTTGCCCAAAATACTCAGTATGCCCCACCAGTATGAACAAGCTGGAATGTGACAGTCCCAAGACCTGACAAAAATGAAAGTTCAAGTATGAGGAACCTGAAAAGTAGCAATTCAGACTGAATTCCGTGCTATATTTTCAATATGCTATTGCTCCATTCATGTGTTCAGATGACATGCTACCCTTAAACTTGTGAATGCAATTTTAAAACCTCCATTTCTTCTTGTTGCAGGTTAGAAAGAACATTGAAAAAGTAGTCACATGTATTTTAAAAATTAATTGATTTTTCTGGATCTCAGCCCTAAACTGCAAGTGCAGAAGTAAATTGCACTCAGGGAAGTAATTGACTTACCAAGATATTGAAACCAAGTCCATGCATTATTTCATCCTTAGTGTGGTATGACAGTGAGAAATATTTCTTCAGCTGTGTTGAGAGTGCCAGTATTTCCTTACAATGTGACAGAGTAAACTTCTGCCTCAAGAGCAAACTGTTTTAATGTATTCTGGGCTTTATTTATTTATTCACTTACTTATTTTTGAAAGGGGATATTTTTAATTTGATGCTAACACAGTCATATTAGCTTCCCATACCACTGATTTAGTTGTCTCCGTTCATAAAATAGGTGTAATAAGACAGTTATATAACAACAAATCAGCTAATTAAAGGATTCTTGTGAAAGATGATGACTACCTTTCAGTTGCATGTCATTATGGTAAAATGTCTTCCAGACATTGCAGTGAGATTAATCCCAAAAGGAAAATCTTAGCTCATGTGAGTTGGTACCATCTCCTTTTTTGTAAATACTGTCTTCCTGATGCAGATTTTACACATCTACTCTCTTAGATAGAAAAATGAACACTTACAATCATTTTTAAAACACATAATATCACAAGAAGCATTAGTAATTCTCTTGAATTATTCATTAATCTTATTTATATAATATAGAATAGGACACCAATCTGTGGAACAGGCTTAGTTTCTCAGAAAGGAGGTATGGAGCTGCTGTTTTGTTATAAATAGTAACAGACATTTTTGGAATAAGAACATTCCTTTTTATTCGTTGAGTATAATACTATCTCTTCACAAACCAAGATAAATTCTTTCAGTCAAATTATTAGCCACAATTTTACCTCTAATTTTTGTATAATTCACCTCTAATTTGTATATAATGTTTCCTTTGCTGTGTTTCTGGCAATTTACACAAATGACAGCTATAAATTTAATTTATTTATCTTAGATAAAGGCTAATTGTTTTGCTGTTAAAACATTAGACAATTCCAGAAAAAAAAAAAAAAAAAAAAAAAGAGAAAAAAAATTTGCACCCTTGTCTAATCCATTCATAGGGATACACAGATTACACAGATGGACTCTCATTCACACATATTACTTTTGATTTTGTCTGCAAATCAGTATGCCTTGAACAGCTTTATATATAACATAATTACATATATCTGTGTTTGTTCTATATCACTACAGAGACAAATAGAATAAAATCAAAGATTGAAAATTATAGGTTTTCCTAAGACTGAATGACAATGTGATAGGAAAAAAAAAAAAAAAAGGTTTTGAATATTTTCATGACATGCGTTTTAAAGCCACTCTTTATTGCATGATGTTTTTTAAAAAATTAGTGAACATGTTGATCTTGATGAGAAGATTGCCAGTGGGTGAGAGGCTGGACATGGGATGGAAATGGGCACGTGCAGCCAAGAAGCCAACTGGACCCTGGGCTGCATCCAGAGCCCCGTGGGCAGCAGGGCCAGGGAGGGGATTCTGCCCCTCTGCTCTGCCCTGCTGAGACCCCACCTGCAGGGCTGCATCCAGCCCTGGGAGCCCAGCACGGGAAGGACAGGGACCTGTTGGAGTGAGTCCAGAGGAGGGACACCAAAATGATCAGAGAGATGTAACACTTCTCCTATCAGGAAAGTTTAAAAGTATTGGAATTTTGAGCCTGGAGAAGGAAAGGCTTTGAGGCAACCTAAATGTGGCCTTCCAACAACTGAAAGGAAGATATAAGAAAGATGTAGAGGAATTTTACATGTGATAGGACAAAGGGTAATGGCTTTAAACTGATAGAGAGTGGGTTTAGACTAGGTATTAGGGAAAAATTCTTTACTGTGAGGGTGGTGAAGCACTGGAACAGGTTGCACAGAGACTTTGTGGATGTCCCATCCCTGTAAGTGTTCAAGGCCCTGTAAGAGTTGGATGCAGCTCCGAGCAACATGATCCAATGGATTTCATCCCTGCCCATAGCAAGGGGCTCAGAAGTGGTTGATCTTCAAGTTGCCTTCCAACTCAAACCATTCTGTAAATCCATGATAATATTGAATTAAATCATTCTTAAAAATGGACAGCAATGAAACTTGTTAAGTCCTTGTGGGTTGTCCTAGTTCAGCACTGGAGTGAGTTGCTAAAGTTTATCCATGAGAGATTTTCAACTTGTTTCAGTGAGTTGAGATGAGAAATGGAGTAACTCTTGAATATAATATTTAACTACAGAAAAACTTCAGCCAAGTTTTGTTTCAAGCATCTTTAACTCATTCAGTGTGTTGTACTAAAAACAAAATGACAAAATTAAAAAAGCTCGTCAAACAAATAAATTTTACTACAGAATTAAAAAGCAAAAATCAACCTATTTTCTTACATGTATGTTTACAGAATAAATTGAAACCATATTTTTATTTTCTCTTATGAAAGCTGGAAATGAAAAATATTACTGCTTAATTTTTAGTGCACCATGCTAGATTTCAGTCACTAAGTCTTGTGCAACTAGTTGATTTGCTGAAGCGAGCAAATTAGAAATTTCTTTACAAGGTCAGCGTAGACACTTTCTACGCCTTTTTGGTTTGGTGGGGGTTTTTTTGGTGTGGTTTGTTTGTTTCTTTGTCTTAATTCTAAACAGAAACATGCCCCAAATTAATGTATTTTATATAGTACTAAATGAAAATTAATGGATAATAAGCTCTCCAGAGCACCACAGTGAAAAAAATTTCTCCATTCTTTTCAAATAATTCATGAACAAAAACTTTTTAGCCTTTACAGAATAGAATTGAATTGGCTTTCTCTTTCTGCTCAGAGTGGAATTCTTTTCAGTTTAGTCACTGAGTCGAACAGGAGTTTCTGGGACTCAGCTATTACTTTTTTCCTGTTTCCATAGAAACTCATGTCAGCAAGATGAATATGGAAAATGGTACTTTGAAATAATCTCCATTTTGAACATAAAAGCAAAACAGGGTGGTGTAAAGTAGCAATTATGTTAAAGCACCTTATCCCATTTTTCAGTCAGTACAACAGCGGTCTCCATAAAAATGGGAATATGAGTAGTAACAAGCAGCAAGACAGCCAGACTTCTGAAATTTTGTGATTTGAATTCATGGGAGAAGACTTGGCTCCCCAGGCTTTCTTAAAGATAAAATCTAAAAATTTCCTAAAATTTCAGAACTCTTGCTATTTTGTGTTGTCACAGGTGCTGTAGTGAGAAGATTTTATGAACTTTTGAACATTCATAAATGTACCCAAGACTGTTTCTTCTTTTTTGATGCATTCTGTATGTGACTAGCACAGAGAGTAAGTGCATGTGAATCTGCCTTCCCTAGTGCATCAAAATATTTTGGGTTTAAAAAATATTGGAAAAATAATAATAACAATAGGGGGAAAAAAGAAAAATTACTTGGTCCCTGCACTTTTTTTTTTTATTGGAATCTATTTGGATCCATATAATTATTACAATTTGTTGATTTTCTTTGAGCAGATAATGTGAATAATGACAGTTTGACGGCCAAGAGGGCCACTGTTGTGGTGTGTTACACTATTGTAACAGTCCTAACTAGAAGTTATATCTTTGTACTACAGGAGTAGCCTAAATTTTGGATCTACATCTGAAAGAGGATATGTTCTTTCACACTGTCTGCTTATCATTTTCTGCTTGCACTTTTTGAGCAATGTGGTATGTATACTTTACATGGATTTTACACATCATGCCAAACTATTTAGCTTTCATTAATATCCTCTTGTGAAAATATATTGAGCACTTTAATGTAGTCTACATACCTGAACTTTAGCCAATAGCATGTTGAAATCACATGTTTGCATTTATCCATAACAGGCTTGGTAGGGTCAAGCTTTGTATCTTTCCACTTCACTTTCTCCAGAAATAGAGCTTTTGAAAACAGCCTTTACATGTTTTCTCTTCTAAATTAATATATTACTTTGAGCTTTGTGACAGAAATAAAATCAAAATCAGATCAGGTCCTTGTCATATTTACAATTATATCAGTTTAAGGCTATATTTTATTAAAAAAAAATGGAAAGCTCAGTGGACTCTACATTTACTTTTAAGTAGCTGAAATAGATTTCCATATTTTTATCTTCTTTTTTTATATCATATTTTTATGTCATGTCTTTGAAATATTATGTTAACATGTTTTGCTCTGAAAAAGTTATAGACTAATATTTAAGTTTATTTGCTTTTGATTATGAGCTTGGAGGGATTCTATCCCGTCTTTTGGCAAATGAGAGACTGTAAAAGAGACTTGTTTGCAACCAAAGTCTGAGGTATTTGATGACTATGAAAGGACATGTATAGAAATATTCTGGACTTCCAATCTTGTTCCTCCCTCAGGAGTCTACAAGTGGTCAAAACCCCACAGCATTTTAAGAAATACATTAGCACAGATTTTTCTTTGATGGTTCAAACTTTCACAGTTATTTTATCGTCAGACTCTTCATCAAGATCACCATTTAAGTATGGTTAGAGTAGTTTCCTGATAGACAAAATAATCACTCTTGGGCTGTAATTAATTTGGTGGATTTAAAAAAGCAGCAATTCCTAGCAAGCACAATTTTATTAAATGAGAACAAAGTGGACACATGACTTGGCGTCACAATACAGTGACATGGTGAAACAGATGACAGCTAAGCTAAGTGTAAGAAAATGAAGCCTAGGGGTTTTTTTGGTTTAAAGAATTACTTTTTATCCCAAATATTATCTTACATATTCTGAAATAAATGAAACAAATAATTTCACATTTATGACTGAAAAGTTTGATTTTCATTATTTTAAAAAAGGGGAGCCTGTATATAAGAAATATCCAATTGTAATTTACTTTTAGAAGAGCCAGTGAAGCAGATGGTATAACCAGGTAGCACGAATAGTTACTGACTATTCATCAGTAGCCACAATGACTGATAAGCACAAATAAAATAAATAGTCTATCAGACACAGATACACAAAAATATCTCCAAAATTTTTCACTAACCTTGGATTTTACAACCTGTTGGATTTACACAGCCCTATCTAAATAAAAGAAAGACATGATATTTCATGCTGTTCAGGTTATAAGCTCAGAAATATAGCATTGCTTATTAGGGAAGCTCTTAAACTATCTGCACCCCTGCTGAGAAAAAGATTTATGGCTAACCTTTGCTAGGTCACTGACAATAAGACTGGAAAATGTTTTTTAGAGAAAAAGCAGTCAGGTGACTCAACATGAAATTAGATATGTTGCCAGACTCAGCAGGTAGCTGATAATATAATTGAAATTCAGGATACCTATAAATAGAAAATAGTGCCTTACATGCAGTCTGGGTCATGGGGAAGATGTTTTGTCCTATGGTATTTAAGTGTCCTGCATTTTTTTATGTGTCACTTAAAAAATACTTTTTTTTTTCTTTTTTTTTTTTTAATCCCCTAAAGCATGGAGGCTGTTTCAGTGTCCAGAATTGCTAGTCACAGTTTTTCATGTGTGCTTTTTTGGAATGATTTTTCTTGTTCCCTGTATCGGTGTTGAATAGTGTTAGTACACTTATTGGACTTCTATCGAAACAAATATCTGTTGATGCTTTACGGAGTGATGTAGTGGCAATTGTCCCTGCCCATAGAAGCTGGAACTAGATGGTCTTTAATGTCCCTTTCAACCCAAAATATTCTCTAATTATATGATTCTGCAGAAAGAATCTATAAATCAACACTACAATATCCCCAAAGTAAAGGAGAGTTTGACTGGATTAATGCCAGGGTTGTGGAAACTTCTTAACTGTCCTTGTGAGTATGAAAGAGATTTGAATAAAAGCTTTGAGAATGCTGTAATCACTAACATGATGGGAGAAGGAGAGAGGAAAGAAATACCAAATGAAAACTGTGGCTGCATTTTGTACTTTCTCATTACATGACCATTACTGGATGCAAATGGATAGTGATCTAGAGATTTATATGGAGCTCTGGAATAGAATTTTTACAATGCTAATGGCAACCACAGGATATATGTCCCAAATTATCAGGCCTGCTAGCACTGATTGTGGCTATGTGGAATGAAAATGTTTAGACTGAGATCAATATGGAGAGCAAGATATGATTCCTGTGTGTATAACCTGTTCAGAATTGTTGCTTGTAGCAAGTGGGGAAGTCACTGCCACGTGGACTACATCCTGTAAGTTAAACATGCTCATAACTGCTCTCTAACACCGGAATGAGTGCAGAATGTCACACATGCACTCTCTGCAAATATTAGTAGTCCATATTTAATTGCTTGGTAGAAATTATCTTTGACTTTTACTTACAAGCCACCTGTACTAAGAAAATGCTGGCCAAGATGCAAACTAAGACAGGAACTATTCTGAGAGTTAACAATTTATCAGGATTGTAGAGAACAGACTTTGTGAAAGCAGCACCTAGAAAATGAGATCATCTCATCAAACACAGGCATCTGTGGTGCAGATTTCTCCATTTGAGTTAGATGTTTAGATTGTCTTTATAATCAGTGGAGAGTAACAGGCTCATCCAGGGGAATGATTCACTCCATCATAAAACAGACACTTAACATTTTCAGATTAATTGTTCCGTGCAAGTGCCTATCTTTCTCTCTTCACCATTAAAAAAAATACAGGAAGACAAATACACACATCTCTTTTGTAAATATTTAACGATAAAACAAATGAATTCCAGAATAAATGCATGAAATGTGCTGTCTAAATCTGTGTCTTTATGCATCCACAGGTCTGTCTGTGATTTAAATTCAGATGTTGTAAAGCTCAGACTAATAGAGGACAAGGATTGATTTCCATGCATTGGGGGAAGAAGTTATTTCATAGATCCCTCTTGGTTTAATATCCACGATAAGTCTATGAACTTCTGATTCTGCACTGGAAAACCAGAATTTAACTACATGTCTATTTTTAAGAACCTGTTTATTGCCATTTTAGAGGCTTATTTTCAGCTGTTGACTTTTATTTTTTCATAAATAATTAAGAAATGGAAAATAGATGCAGTAAGAGTAATTTTCTATTCATGGAGAAAGAAGAAAGGAATCAAATACTTTAAAGTCTCTGTAATTTTAGAATCAAATTACAAAGGCAAGAAGAGCTTTCATGCAGGAGATGGTGTCTTTTCAAACTGTCCAAGGTTATGGTTGTTACAAGCATAAAACAGCCCAAAATATACACATTAAAGCCAAAGTCACCCATGAATCAAGATCTCCTTAAGTGAATAGTGGTTGCAGGAATAAACTGTGAATGAGTCAGACAGATACCACAATGAGTCCATCATGCTCTATATCACTCAAAATTAATCAATAAATAATATATTTCTGTTATCAAAAAAGGAAGAAAAAAACAGAACCACAACAGCCCTTTGATAATAATTTTGTTTTTTAAACTAGTAAATGAAGCAATTGAATCCTCATTCTTCCAAAAATTTATACTGTACTGCTTGAGTAGTGGTTTTCAAGCAGAGTTGTTGTCACTCTCTCCAACATAAATAAGATTTATGAATAATTTTATTTTTGTCAACATAAATAATAATCTGATATTTTGTTATGAGTTTATAGATAAACTTGCACTAGAATATACCCTTTAAAATTACAAAAAAACCCTGACAAAATTAAAATATTCTAAATTCTGTACTTAGTTCAATTTTCTACAAGATTTCCTTATCTCTTACTCCTCTCAAAATAGAAGTTTAGATGAGGATGAGGATGAGGATGAGGAAGAGTTTGCATTGAAGCCATGGCTGAAATACCTGAAGACAAATGCCAGATTTAGATATTAATTTGCAATTTTTATTACCTCCCCAAACACACAGTCACCTATTTAAATATAAAGAGTTATGAAAATCTAGCTTCAAGTTGACATAATATAAATTCTTTTTCTTGATCAGGATGTTTTCCTAAGTCACAGTGATACTGTAGGTTAAAGACTCCATTTTAATTTACTCACTAAGGCAGTGGTTTTGGCTCAATGTGTTCTAAAGCACATTTCTTTCAGATCTTTGATACCTTACTTCCCATATCTTCAACTTCTTATTTCCTGTTTCATGATACATATATGTAAGATACATATAAATATATGAAATACTGATACATAGGTACAGAGATACATAGATACATAGATACATAGAACAGGAAACTGTCATTCACATTTCTTTCAGATTTTCACATTATATATTATATTTCAGATTTTCACTTCATATATTTTGTCTTCCTTCCTTCCTATATTTTTTGGTACAAATACTTTTAGTTGTAAACATGACAAAGGAAAAGAGGAACTATGTTATCTTAGGGAGTATTAACCATGACTCATCTACTGAAAACTACTGTAAAGAGGTCTGAGACATTACACATGTTCATTCACTGAGGTTTCACAGGATGAGCTGGACTTCTAATAAATGTGTGACAAATAATCAACTGACATAAAAATTGTCCAGAGACTTTCAGTTTTCCTTCAGTTTTCAATGATTTTGGATGGACTTCTGTGCTTAACAATTATCACTTTACCCACATTTGCTTGGATAAAGATTTCAGAATAAAATTTCAGGATCCAGGGTTTTTTGCATATGACCAAATATGTTTTCACAAAGGTAGGATATGTCATTATGGATGTTAACTTCCTTCACTCTTCTCTGAGCTATCTAAAATTTTCCAGTCTAAATGAGGAAAATTGTATGCCAAAGAACTACTACTTCTTTTCCATTCACACTTCAGTTATGGCTGTACAGTGTATTCCAGCAATTTGATTGCTTTGCATATACCAAGCATAGAGCCCTCCCAATTGCTTCTCACATGTGTATTGAAAAAGATGAAGAGAAGGAAACAAGAAATTTTCTCTCTTAACAGGAGTTATTCCACATTAGATGGCCCTAGCCAAATCTCACGATCAAGCACTTATTTTATTTACTGTGAATAAAAATACATTTAGGTTTTTTAGTCATCCCTGCAATGAAGGAAGGAGAAATCTGCAATTTTCATTGACATATAAATAAATTATAATTTACTTGTTCTATCTGTGTAAAAGGAATTATATTTGTGGGAATCAGATTAAATGCACTGGGATATTTAATGTAAAATATTTCACTTTACCAACACGGAAATGGTACTTTATAAGTTTATACGAATATATAAATGTTTTATAAGAATATAAATAAACCTCCTCCCACATGATCTGCTATTCAAACAATTGACATTCAGCCAATCAGAAATTCTGTGAGTAGAAATGGAACAGGGCTGAATGCTTTCCAGACATTTTTAAACAAGTAGCTAATCTCGTAGTTTTGCAAAATTTTGCCTTATAAGCATAATGCCGAAAATAATGATGTGCCATCTTAGACCTTAATTGTCCTTACTCCACTAGCAAAGCAAAACCTTTGCATATTGCAGTAGGCATACAAGATTCAGGTAAGGATGGAGGAGATATGCAAACCTTGGGGAATTTCTAGGTATATCAGATGTATTTTAAAGTTTTTCTCTTAAAGTCACAGAGAATTAATACACACATGTCTTGTAAGTCTTCCTGAACTTTCCTTTAGAAGATCATCAGATAATATAGCATTTTGACTTCTTATTTTGTTTTTCTTCCCAGGGGTACGGTATTTGTTTCTCTCTGTAAAACACTACCTAATTTAGTAAAAGGAAAATGACGTGTTGAAAAAGGGCTATGTGAAAAATGCAAAATTATGCTTTAATAATATAATATTAGCAGAGGCACCTATCTCAGTACTCAATTTACTTCCATTATTCCAGTATCTAAAGTTAGGACTTTTGTGTATGTTTCTCTTTATCATGATCTACTCTAAGCAAGTGTAAATTATGCTTATTATTGTTGTTAGCACTTTTCCAAAAGGAGCTGTGTTTTTGGAATACTTAATTGAATAACCACTCTAAGACATTTCATAGTATTGCCTAATATCACACTTCTTACCCTATTCTAACTTTAAATAGCTAAATTGCAGTTTTAAGATCGTTTACAAGTAAATTCAGATGCAGATATTTGTTTGCTTTTTGACTTTTTTGATTGTGTATTGGCTAGAAGGTTTTCAAATACAGTATTCTTCCAACAGCCTCTCCTATTATATTTTAAGTGAAGAATATTTATGTTCAGTTGTTATCATAAACCGCTGGAGGTGTAAGTCAACATACAGGGAAAGATATGACAACAAAACACAGATCAGATTATTTAATTATACTTTGTGTTTCCAAAACATAAATGAATGCATGTAGTGAAGCTACACCAATTGAAGTTGGTAGTAGAGGAAGTGTGACTTAGCAAATAGCCATGTTAAATGAAAATACAGTTACATAACTTGAGCACTACAGAGCAAGACACCTAGGTGTTAAGGTAGCTGATTTATAAATTTAAAAGGAGCTTTCAGACATTAGTTCTATCTTTGTTAACTTTTGGGAAAAACTCTTCTTTTTTCCTAAAAAAATCATTATGTATTGCTACTATTTTGAGTGTAGCCTATATCACAATAATGAACTTCTGATGTCACCTTTTTTTATCTGTCAGTCTTCTTTTGATTCCCTGGTTTTACTGGGTAACATTCTATTTTTAATGACTGATTTTTTATATGTTCCAGTCCTCTGAGAACAAAAGTGGCAAGATAATTACTGAGAGAAGATGCTCCTAATATGTCTAAGCTGTTAAGCAAAAAGAGAACTGAAAGTGAAATAACCCAGTCTGCAGCTGAGCCAGATGTTTGTTATAGCAAAACTTTGTTGGAACCTGACTATAAAGAGTATCATTTTCCAGACAGATTTACATTCTTAAGAACTGTCCCCAAGATGGTCAAGAAGCCATCAAAAAACCACAAAAACAAAAAACAACCAACCAACCAAAAAAAAAACAAAAAAAACCAACCAAACCAAAACCCAACAATAAAAAACTCAACAAGAAATGAAAACAAAAAAAACCTACCAAAACTATGTTGATGGGAAGGCTGCTGGATAATTTCTTCCAAAGATGAAATATTTCAGTATTATTTCTGTCAGACTGGAAAAAAAGTACTTCAATATGCCAAGTGGGCACTGAGATTTTTGTGGTTAAAAAAAAAAAAAAGGCTTTTTTACTTTCTGTATAATAAATATTAATTTTTAGACATATTGGAAGTCAAAATTCTATAGCTGTCTGAAATACAGATAGTTCCTGAAAAGTCATATGACAGCTAATAAGTCATTTCTGTCTAGTATTGTTTATAAGCATTTTAGTGAGAAATATAAATTAAGTATAATTGTCCTACTTTCTTTCATCTTAACTGATGCACTTTCTGGATGCAATTTTTGACATTTTTCTTAGTTGCAATATTTTTATACTTTTTAAGGAAAATGACCCAGTTTTGTAACAATATGCTTGCAAAGCCTGAACAGTGTGAAGAATAATATCTCATGTGCAAACATGGATGCTTTGATTTCACTGTTTTGTCAAGAGGGACATCTCACTGGTTTATGGTTCCTGCAGCTTAGGTTCATTTTAACATGGCCTTTCTTGACAGTCTAGAATAGTGAAGTGAAAAACCATAACAGGAGGAGGAGAAGTGTTGAAGTATTTACCTTTTTTACCCCTTCCTCCTTTCTCTGTTTGATTGTGCTAATTTAATATTATTTGTAGTTTTAATTATGGAAAGTTTGAGGGGGTTTTTTGTTGTTGTTGTTGTTTGGGGTTTTTTTGTTTGTTTGTTTTTGTTTTTGTTTTGGGGTTTTTTTGTTTGTTTGTTTTTGTTTTTGTTTTGGGGTTTTTTTAAGGTCAAATATTGCTTGATTTGCTCTGTCTAATCAAACTTTTGAGCTTGGGGTGGGGGTTGGAGAATTTTCTCTTTAGCTATTAAAATGCTTTATAAAATTGAAAGCTGGTCTGTTTAGTCACATTATGGCCTCCACATCTGAAAGCCTATAGCTTTTTAGGAAACAGTTATTTTTAACTTTTTCTTCTGAGTGGAACATTGTGCTGGTTTGAACATCACACAGAAATTAAACTCCAAATAAGCCACTCCCCTTCCTCCAACCCTTTCTGGTAAGGGAGTGACAGCAGCAGAGAGTATGTGTTGAGAAAAATTTCTGAAAACACTAAGGAATGGAGTAAGATAGGAACAACAACAGCAGTATTAATGCCAAAGAGAGGATATATTTATTATTTAACAAAAAGGTGTTCACCGCCAATGAGGAACAAAAAGAAGATGCTGGACACTCCCCAGAGGCTGTGTCTGTGTGACTTCCCCAGCCAAAGGCAATATGGTGACTATTCCCCAAAGACAGTATGGCAACTGTTCCCACACACCACACCACATGGCCACTGGGAGCAAATACAAGATGGTGGGGGAGCTCTTCAATTAATGTTTCCCAAACTCCCACCCCAAGGCCAAAAGAAATGACAAACATTGACAAAGAACCTCCCTGAAAGTTGGATTATCTGAGTCAGGTCGTGCTGCTGGTCCACTGAGGCTCATTTCTGTGCAGTTGCCTATGCCACCCTTTCCACTGTCCTCTTGTGTTGGAGATGGGTCTTGCAAGTCACTGCCACTTTTCACCATTCCCCTATGCTCCTTTCAGCTCAGCTTGGCTGGACTAGGCTCAGCTTCACTGCTCTGGGCTCTTGTCACCTTGCATGGGTTAGAGGTCGCCCCTGCCAGTCCTTTCCCCACAGCAGCCTCCAAGCCAGTGCTGTTGGTTCAGCATTACCATTGTTGATTCACATTTTTGCCACTGTCCTTCCAGCACTATGTCCTGTAGCTGCATTCCAAAGAAAACAGGAGGAGGTGGCGTTTGGGGATGGGTCCACAGGGGCTGTTGTCAATCCCCTCCTGCTGTAGAGAAGGGAGGCAAAATGCTGCACTTCTGGTTGGGTGCCCAGCTTTTCCTCCCAGAACCACATAACCTGACCACACTCACACTGCACTAATCTCCTTCCCCCTCTCTTCCACCAGGACAAAGATACACGTGAGAAACAAAATTTCCCTCCCATGGAGAATTCTGGTGCTTTATGTCAATGCTGCATAAGAGTGAGACATAAAGCGATATATAGTTCACTGGGTTCAGCTGGTATGTATAGATAGCTTGGTCACAAGTCTAAGATAACAAGATGATGTAATCGAGTGACAATGTTAATACATTGTGTCAACCCTCTGAAATTACTCTGGGGGAGTTAAAAGTTTCCGGGAGTTCATACCATAGTGTGATGACTTCCTGCAGCTGATAGATTCCTAGTAAAATCAATTTTATCACTTAATAAAGAGCATATAACCCATATCAAAACTTGGGGGTTTTTTTGCTAATGTGACTGGTTACTACCTGAATTGGCCTCTAGATGGACGTTACTGTTGTAGGTAGCTGTTCTTAGCTCTTGCAGAATGAAGGCAAATGAAATAGAACATAGGACACAGCTGGGGGTGTGTCTCTTCTAAACACAATAGAAGAAAAGGTACTTAAGCACTGTCTGAAGGAAAGGAGTCTGTAGCAACACTTTTCATCTTGACTGGAGCACCTCTTTCACTGTGTCCTGCCTGCACAGCATCATGTGAGCAGGTGCACACTGCCTACCTCCTTCTCCTTCATGGATGGTGTTTTATGAAGGGAAGAAGAGAGTGCTCACCTCTTCTCAGGATGGGAGCAGGCTGCAGCCTGTGCCAAGAGATCAGCTGCTCTGAATGGTACCAATAAACATACCATACATACCAGAGAATGTGTCTTTTCTATAGATTAAATGTAACCTTTTCCTACTAAAACATAGTCTGACCAAAAAAAAAAAAAAAAAAAACTTGTATGGGGAAATTAAGTGGAAAAAAATCTGTTCATTTAATTTATTTATTTAATTAAAAAAAAAGATAGAAAAAAAACTTATTTTCATTCCTCATCTAAATACCTCAACTGATGAAGAAAGAAATGCTGTTGATAGAAATCCATAATAGATTAAATCAAAACAAAAAGAATTCAGAATACTATCCAGTATCTTTATAATTAGGAAAGATAAGAGAACAAACTTTATATGTGAGAGTTAGAGAATTAATTAGAGAACAGACCAATAAATAAACTTCTGAAATACTGTAAAAATTAAGTTTTCTTAAACAATATTATTTTAAAAGGCCAAGTTTATAATTCATAAAATCTTGCTAAAGGAAGACAAAACATATTTATGAACATGTCTGTGTTTTGCAGAGTATTTTCAATGACTGTGGGAAATTAAAATGGAGTCATTATTTGGAACAAACATATAAAAAGTAAGAAAGAGACAATATGAGGTAAAATAACTTATCTTACAGGATGAAAGTACAAGTGTTATAGAGGATTAGACAAATTAGTTAATGAGAGAACAAATAGCTTGTCTTCAATTCTTTCATGAGTCTCCAGTATCAATTGGTTTCTTTTGTGGCTGTCAGTTTCAACAGATTTTCCAGTTCAAATATGTTTTGAAATAAACTAATCTTCTTGATGATTTCAAAATGATAAGTTATTATTTCTATGTCTTAAGAAATAGTGACAGTTCAATTCAGCAATTCAGCTCCGTGATTTAAGAACTTAGTGTGGGAATTTTTTTTCCCTTAATTTTAAGTCTACCCTTGAGCTTCTAATACTCCTTCATAATGCCTATGAGAGGCTCTAGAGAACACCTCCGCCCTTCTGAAACAATTCTGGTAGCCAGGTGAAATCTACTAAGAAATCTCAAATGGCACAGAGCACCATCTCTACTCAACTTAATTGAGGCCCTGAATTAAATGTACATACATAAAAGTAGCTAAATTCATCTGAATTACTATGCTGGTTAGTGGAGATCTAGGAATTAATTTGTCTAAACATAATTGGTAATGGGATTTGACATGTCAGATGCTATTGAAGACATCTGTGCAGGGTTGTTACTTATAACACAGAAGCACTAATTACATCCCTCTGTAACAGTAACTTAAACTACTCAAGAAAGTGGAGTACATCTCAGTGCCACTAGACATACTTGTGTCAGCAAATGAGCCATGCCACAAGTCAGTAAAATCAGTGGAAGCTGAAGAGACAGACAACTAACCAACTGTAAGTGTCTGCATCAGGATAAACTGATCTCTATCTCCAGGATATAGACTAGAGTTAGCAGCTCATGGAAGCAAGGGAGAGGTTTTTTGGTTGTGTTTTTTGTTTTGTTTTGTTTTGTTTTGTTTTGTTTTGTTTTGTTTTGTTTCAGGATTAGCAGCTAGAGCTTTGTGAATGCAGCCACTCTCATTTGCTTTGGAAACTGAACAAGCCTCACATGAGATATTAAGAGAAATTAATTTGGGTTTTAGTGAGTCATAGAAGATAACACTGATGAACAGTTTTATGAGTTCTTACAGTAGAAATAGAAAGCAATAATACATGGAACATTAGATGTTAAAGAGGTAGAGTACAGTGAAATAAAGCAGGAACTCCAAGAATAAAAATAAGGATATTTAGCCATCAACTTGGGTATTCAATTCTTCCTGCACATGAGCTAGAAGGTTTTATCCTACATCTGTCTTACTTATCTTACTTATGCCAATTGTTACCTTATAATATTAAATACTGTTTGTTTGGGGTATATGCAAGCAGCTGATTTTGAACCATAACATGTAATAATTTTTCATGCAAGATTTTGTCACTGATGGAGTAATTCTCTGGACATTTAAGTATGTCATGCATTATCTTTAGTTTCTTGAATATACAGAAGATGATGGGGGTTAAAATTATACTACAGGACAGAGGTGTTGAGTAATTGAGAAAGATAAAAATAATGAGAGAAGTATGAGTTATTCCCCATTACACCTGTAAATATTTTTGAAAATTTCCTGCAAACTAACCTACAAACTATTATTTTATAGATCAAAAGAATAAATTTATTCACAAATACAGTATTCAGAATGTACTGTGTAAAGAATGAAGGATAAAGTAGTGGGAAATCCACTGCTACCAGGTGGTCAGCCAGGTGGTAAGTACTTGTAACAGAGGGACAGGAAGAAAAGATCCAACATTGCACTCTGATATGGGGGCTTTGACCTTTGCAAATTAGGACTATTTTACAGACTTACAAACTTGATAGTTTTTGGATTGTGGTGTGTTTTTTGTTTTTGTTTTTATTTGTGTTTTATTTTTCCTAAATAAAAGAATCAGGGGTGGGGTTTTGTTTTGTTTGTTTGTTTTGTTTTGCCATTTTGTCATTTGTTTATTGTTTGTTGGGTTGGTTTTTTTTTTTTTTTGTTTGTTTGTTTTATTTTGTTTTGTTTTGTTTTGTCTTTTAATGAGGAAAAAAGCTAGAATGATATTTTCAAAAATTAAATTCTTGCTTCTGGACAAGATGGACAATCGCCTTTATGGATTAAATCATGTATCTGAATGTTCCAGGGAAGTATTATCTAAAGAAATGTACCTTTACATTTGTGAAGGATGTTAAAGAATGAAGATGGAATGAAACACTCTGACCAACAAAACCTGAATCATATTTGTAAGTTGGTAATCTTTTCTAAAATCTCATAGTAGAAACTATCACCAAAATGTATGCTTGAGTTGCAAGAGATAATGTCTAGTTACAGAAGCTGTAGTGGAAGTTGTAAGTTCAGCTACCTCTTGATGTTTATATAGGCTTCACTGCCATAAATAAAGTAAGAAGAAACAAAGAGCTATAGACCAGAAGCTCAAATAATCAGTGTGTGAACCCCATTGATTTTAGGAGGCAAATATATATTCCTTGTGAGTTGAGGGCTTGGAGCAGCAATGATTAAGCAATTTAATTTGAGTTTTCTGTAATGCCCACGAGAAGTTAAATAGGAAGAACTTATTTGCATTCTCTTCCATGGTGAGCTGCAAGCATTTGTGATAAGTGATATAAATAACTCTCATCACAACTTCACACTCTGATTTCATTTTTCACCCTGAACTGTCTTCTCATCTGTCAATTGCACTGGATCAAAGAACACTAACATCAGAATTTTAGACAGTTCCTCTGTATGTTTGCAATAAGGAAATTGTCAGCTTTACCCACCCTTATTTTATCTCTCTATTCTTGGCACTGTAAGACCAATAAATATTTGTATTTAAAGGCAATTTTGGGAGAACAAAAATGTAATCATCTAAAGAAGTAATAGTTTAGTCTCTTACTAAAAATCTTCACTAATTATGAAAAGTTTTGGAAATGCAGATTACCTTAATTTTGATCATTTTATAGAAAACAAATTATGGTAAGAAACAAGTAATCCATTCTGGACTTAAACTTCATTAAATAACATAGTTTAATCTCCATGTAAATTTCATGAAGAAGACTGACATAAGACTACTTGAACATGGTCATGAAGCTGGCAACAGCAAAAAGTTCCTGACTGAAATATGGGCAAAGATGTATTCAAAGATAAATAATGGAAATGGACCAACTGTAAACTTTATTTTAAAATACAGAGGCATCTTTCCAATCCTTGCTGTACATCTTCTCGTCTAAGCCTTCATTTTACTAAATTCGCCTACATTCCTATTTCTTTCAATTTTTATTTCCCTTTTTCTTACATTTTCCATTCATCTGCCAAGTACTTCTTTCCTCAGAAATAACTACATATGTTGCTAAACAGAAGGGATAGAGTGGGATTCTCCCAGTGAGGCTAGGAAGAAGGAGACAGAAATCTTACAATTCTTGTGAGAACAAGAACCTTGTTGACCTGCTTGCACAAGATAAAGATTAAGATGGGGAGGGATGTATTTATGGAAATAGGCATAATCCAGTGAATCAAGTCTTTCATACAGTTTTCCTTTGAACTACTTGACAGCTCCATTTTATTTGATTTTTGGAATATTTTATTCTATTCTTTCACGTAAATTTTAGAGTTTTTCTACATCATTTGGAGAGAGAGAGAAGCTGAGGCTGCATCTTTGTTGCTGGTAAACCGCTTGACCAGCCTGAACTATTGAGAAATAACTGTATAGTGATTATGCAAATCAGATAAGCTCAACCAATGAGTGTGCAGAGAAACGCACAGCTTAGGAAAAAACCCATACAGGTACACATCAATAGCTGTTCAGTTCCTCTGAGCTCTGATTGGCTGGAGCATGTCTATTTCTGTGTGTTATTCTTACACTGGTGAAAAGCTGAGACATACAAGACTGATTCTCAAAATATTTGGAAAATTATCTTGATTGCCTAAAGAGTTTGGCTCTTTAAATGCACAAGAGATAAATTTAGCCACCAAATTTAACCTTTTTCATGGACCAGAGTAATGCCTTTTCATTTATTACTGCTTACAGCTGCAGTTCAGTTGAGGAGGTGTACAATTAATAGCATAAAATGCATTTGGAAAAATTATGCCAATTCGAGAGGAGGTTATTGTCCATGACTATTACTAAAAGGTATACAAATTTGTTATTTAAATTATTTGAATATTCTGTAAGATTAAGTTTGTACTTAAGGACTTCTGTAGGATGTGAGTTGTACTTCATTTTAATATTTTACAGTATTCATTTTATATACAAACTGGTTTGAAGCAGAATTGAGATTATCCAAAGAACTCGTATACCAAACACTCTGAAATCCAGTGTCTTCAAAAAGAATCTTTTCAGTATTTCTGAAATAACAGCAGTTCCCAAATCCCTCACAACACATTGAAACTAAACCCCTGTTAGAAGCACTCCCATGCCATGTTACCCTCAATCACAGAGTTGCAGGCACAGGACTTTGATTTTTGGGTTCCAAGTCTTCAGATAACAAAGAGACATGCAATGAATTTGCCAGCCATGATGTTTGTCCTGAGTTGTAAAAATACTAAATATTTCAGATTTTCAACCATACAATAATTATATACTTTGGCTGGATCAGCTGCTTTGGGGCAAAAAGAGGGTTCTGTCATTGGTATCAATGGCTTTAGGAATAGCTGAACATCTCATTTTATCCTATAAGTAATCACTATTCTTTTTACTGTCAATTATTTAAGTGGATTAAGGATCCTTTTCCTGTGGCTGTATGCAAAGGAGGTGTATGAGGGTCTTGCTAAGGAGAGGCAATTGCTGAGGAAAGTTAAAATTATCAGTAGAAGTATAACAAAAAAACCCAGAGTCTGAAAAAAAATTAAGTTTCTGAAAAGTTCTAAGTTCCTTGCCAAATGCTATTAATAAATTTGCATATAATAACGTTAATTAAGTTGAAGTTATCTACATTTCTTTTTAGATGTTTGTTTTTAAAAACAATTAGGAGCCTGTTTTTATCCCTTAATTATATGTTATAACACAAAGTTTGGATCTCTAACAGTGGCAAGTAAGAAAGGTCTGCTAAAATTAAACACATAAACTTTCCAGTCAATTCTTTAATACTCACCAAGCTTTGGAAAAATAAATCAAAAAAAGAGAAGAAATACTTCTCTGATATTCTAAACCCATCAAAAACTACAGATTGATGAAGCTGCCTGAGGATTTATTGGTGTGGATTATATCAACAAAGAATTAGAGGATAAAGCTATAATGAATATTAGTTCAAGGGGATCAAGAATAGCAGTATTTTTCAAAAGCCTAAGAGTCCTGTTGTCGTTTTTACTGATTAAGATATTTCTGATTGATCAAGACAGCTCTGTAGCCCTTGTGCATTTTGACTTCTTAAACATTTAAGAATGTATACCTTTTGATTTAATTATACGTTTTGTTTTAATCATTTATTGTAAAATAGCATGTCTTAAGAATTTTGTACATGTTAGAGGTGGAAGACATGATGGGATTCCTGGAATCTGGGGTGGATCTCCATCCTGGCCCACGGCCGCTGAGTCTGTGCAGATTCTCAGCACCAGATTAGTCCTCTCATCCCAGCTGGATCAAAGGCCGACTGCTGTGGTTCCCTGACTCCACATCAGCCACTCTGTAGGCTGGAGATGTTTTCCCACAGGCACACACAGGGTACAAGCAGTCTGGGCACACATCCCAGCACAGAGAGCAGTGCCTGTCTTGGCACCCAGAGGAACACCAACAGCACAGCTTAGTCCTTTTCACCCTCACTGAATGACCAGGACTGAAGTTCCATAGTGAAGTATATACATCTCCCTGGAAAAACACAGTCTCTCCAGGAGCTGATTTAAAACCTTCAGTTTACCCAGTACACCCAGACCCTTATCTCCTCCTTCAGACCTTTAGTCTATCCCTCCAGCAGCTGGCACTCAGACATTTTATGGATGCAATTTAATGCAAGGTGACGTTCTCTAACACATGAAGTCCTACAATCTGGAGTTCAAATATGATAGCTAGAGATTCATATGAATATGGGATAAACTGCAATGGTCAAGCAGGACTCAGCCAGACAAGCATATCAACTAGAACTTGCTCAACTATGACTAATAATTATGTATGTGTTTTACCCTCTTTTCTTCTGTATTCATTAATCTTAATTCATCTTCAGCCCTCCATTTATCCTTCTTTATTCTTTCCCCTAAAAATGCCATAATAGGTCCTGCGCAGTCCCACAGTGTTCCAAATTTCAGTTCCTCTTCCCCCTCATGGTTACTTCTGTGTTCCTTTAGTTTGTATGATGTTATGGAAAGAATTTCTTTTGTTGAATCATCCTAATGATTCTCCTGTGATAGTCCTGGGAGCAGTCAATTTCACAGTTTTCACAGATTAGGTTACTAGGATTTCTTCATCTGTCATTTTTTTCTCTGATTCTCTTGTAGAATATTTTTTGTGCTTAATTTACTTAGCCTTTGGTAAAATAATCTAATATTATATAGAGAAATGGAAAAAAAACCCCACCACCAAAAAACCCAAAATCCCAACCAATCACACCAACCCCAAAACACATCATAAAAAGCACACAAAAGCATAAAGAAATAAAATAACAATGTAAATGCCTAAGATGCAGAAAGAAAGTGGAAGAAAATGTGAACTTCTGGAGACAAGGGGATGTGCCTTTTAACAGCTGCATGTGTTCCAAAACTATCATGCCTTTAATTTCCTGCTTAAAGATGACCCTGGTAAATCTCATGAGCAAATTGAAATAAATTGGTATATTTGTTAAGTTCTGAGGGTTGCCAGCAATAAAACAGAAGTCCCCCACATAGTCTTCTCCCTATGGCATGGGATGCATTGGGGAAGAAAAATATTTTCTTTAATAAATAATAACAGGTGACTTTGAGAAAACTGAAGTTGTTGGACAGACAGCCCAACAACTACAGGCTGTTCCAAACCAGTCTCCTGTACAGTCTCCAGTCTCCTGAAGACAGCCTGTACAATGTGATATTTGAAGGAAATAAATAGACGAAAAGGTGCTTTTTTTGAGTCAAAGCAAGATGGAAATTGTACCCTATTTTAATGTTCCTATTTCATGGAGAGAAGAAATGAAATACTGAAAATACAGATGTAGAAGTTTAAGCAGAAATCAGGTTTGAATGACTGAAGAAATTGTGAGGAAACATGGATATCTAAAATGTGAAAAAAAAAAAAAATCAAACAAGAAGAGGTTTTTTACCTTGAGGGCCTGGAAGCTGTAATTAGGGAACCAAGGTGATTAAGCTCACTTAAACTAAGATGACTTAAGCTAATTACGTTCTGGAATACAGAACTTACAGGGTATATGATGGAGTTGCTCTTGGTAGAGATTTTAAGTCAAATTAAAGAATGTACATACCAAAGTGCTCCCTGCTCTCATTTGGAACAGTATTTCAACTCAATTATATGTATTTACAGAAACAGTGGTTCTTCCTTGCAGCACAATCTCTTGACTCTTAGGTATGCTACACTGCATTTTTGACAAAATTACCTTTCAAAACAGAGCAAATTGGTTCTTCTGAGAACATTTCCTGTTAATGATTTGAGCTATTTAACCAAAATAAACAGGAAATACTCTTTCAGACTATTTAAATAAAGAGGTAGGATAGGTGTGGGGCTGTGATTAGGTTTTCTCTTTTTCTGAAAGGACAAATGGTCACAGCTGCAGGTGATTCAGGATGAGTCAGCACTGCTTTGCTGCTTGATGGCTTTCTCTAAGAGTTCAAGGTTTACAAAATAAAGATCCAGGAAGGAGTCCTTCCTCAGTAAGGTCAGTAAAGTTTCTGCAAGACAGCATGTCTCTGTGGCATGTGGATCTGCTTCACATCTTGAATAGTAAATGGATGTTTCGTTTACATAGGTTGTATAACATATGTCATCTAATCAATTCTTTCAGTGTAGGCCTACAAGGTTTGGTGACACTCCCAACTTCTTCTGTTTTCTATTTGCTTAGCATTCTGGAGACTAATCAACTATCCTTAATATATAATTATTCTGACTAAGAGCTCTTGTAGTCTCTAGCTGTCATTTCAGTAAAATCTGTGTCTTTAAAGAAATAATAAAAGCCTGTTATTATCCAATCCACATGAAATATTGTCAGTAGAGATACAAACAAATACTAGAGTTAATATAATATTTTTCTTTTCATTACAAAGTATTTTTAAAATAAATCTGCTTTCAAATGACAATCTTTGGGACTGCATACACAAGGTCAGAATTATTAACTAAAAATAGTCATATATCCCAGTCTTCCTCTTAAATACCAGCTTTTACTATGGAATCAAAGATGAAAAAAAACACATTTTCAGTGAAAACTTAAGTTATATTTGACTAAATATTTGGATATTTCTTGCCTTACTTGCAAAGAACACGTGTGCTGCCGTACAATAATGTTTCTGTAGAAGTTGTTTGGGATCCACAGCACAGTCTCATTGATATCGTGCCAGGGATTGCCCAAATAAGAGCCATGAAATTGCTCCTGCTGAGTAGGCAGCATCTGCTTGGTCAGCCTTTGGGAAGGTGGGGATGAACAATCACATCTGCCTTAGACACCCTTACACCCTCACTTTGCTGTGATGGAAGGGATCACTGTAAGTGCATGGTGCCACAGAACACATGGGGTTGCAAGATTCTTTAGGCTGCTCGCAGCCTCCTACAGGATTTTGGGTTGTGGGGCCAGTCTGTGGTGGTCAGTTTGAAGCTGCTGGGACCAGGACTACATGAGGGCCAAGATGTGGCTGAAGAAGCCCAGAACTAATTATCCAAGAGCATCAAAAGCAGGGGTACAAGGAAAGGTCAGCATGCAGCCAAGGTTGGCCACAGCATGGGGTAGTGCCCTCAGCTGCCAGAGCACTGTCCTGTGACAGATGAACAAGGTGAGCAGACTGGGGCTTCATTGAAAGTCTGGTGATCTTCAAATGCAGAATAGGAATTCAGGTCTGAGGTGAAGCCAGAATTCCAGTCTGTCCATTGGTGCTCTCAGGGCCTTGACACCAAGAAGGAATTTAATCAGAGTGTTAGCTGCTTCTGTCTTTTTTGGTCTTGGTCTTGCTCCTCCAAGCAGTATATTGATTAAAGCAGAGTCCTCTTTTGAGTCTGTGGTGCTTGAACACTACTTTATAGATTTTTATTTTTGTCTCCAAGAAAGAGATGTTTTCTTGCTGAGTTGCAGAAATGTAACAGCGTGATGCACAAAATATCACAACAAAGTACAAAACATGAATACCTGGCTGTTGTTGATTTCTTTGAGTTTTTTATGTTGCTCTAGAAGGGTACATTATCAGAATGCAGAAAGTTGCAATCACAGCTGGTTTTCCATAGATTAATAAAATAGAAAAACAGCCGGAAGGGCTGAAAATTAGTAGACAGACCATTTCATTTCCATTGATTATGAATTGGAAATGATTCCACATTTGCCTTTAGCTCTTCTACTAAGATTGTTCAAAATGTCTGGTTGTTGTGTCATCTAGTGTAATCACTCTATTATCTTCCACTGACCTGTAATAAATTTCCATGGCCAGCTGGTAAAACTGGGCTTTTAACTTTTCATACTGTAGTAGATTCTCACAGGCTTACTGCTGTGCTTTAGCTTTGCTTGTTCTGTTGTAGTAAAAAAAGTGGTTCTAAAAACAAAAAGAAGAATTATCTCAAGAAAATTTAGATTTTTTTTAATTTACATTTTAAATCATTTGCATTGCAGTGATACAATCAGTATTTCTTATGTGCTAGAGATTTACTATGAGAAATAATTGTGTGCAATAATTGCATGTAAACAAGATTAATTGCCTAGGCGTCTACAAAAGATTTCACTGATTTCCAACCTTGTTTGAATGCATAATCTTATGACGGTGGTGTTATAGCTAATTTCTCTCAAAATGATCTGGCTGACCTAAAAGAGAGAAAACCTAAAGTGAAGTTGTTTGGTTATAGTATAGGTGATCACAATACTATTTCCTCTAGTACCTGTGCTTCAAACATAGGGAAATTACATGCATGGATCATTTTCAGGTAGCAGATGTCTTTCTTCTGAGGAAAATAAATGGATGATACTGTATGTTAATTTATTGTAAAACTGAAATGAGTGGCATGAAGTACTAGAATAGTTTCTAGTTTTGCAGGATACATGTTTTCTCTACTGTCTTTTGATTTTAAAATGTTCACCAGTGCCTGAAGAAAGTAACCTAAAAAAAGATTCCATGGAAATGAGCAAATTGATGAAGCAAACTCAATCTGTAACTTACTGGATGAGTTAAATGGTGTGAATTTCTAAATTTAATGGAAACCTAGCCAATATAGTCATGAGCCTTGCAGGCTATTTCTTATCTCTTGAAGTAAATATGTACTCAGCTGGACGGCAATCTAGATTTTAATGACAGTTAAAGGCAAGTCACTTCCTAAATATAGTCATCACTGCAGTTTGAGAAACCCTAAACAGGACTTCCTTTGGTCACTGGTTCCCATCCCTCGCTGAGAGTGTTAGCCTGAGAGAGTCTACTAACAAGGATAGTCAAGGACAGCAGTGTGTTGCAGAGACATTAATTCTCTTACAGTGGCTATAAAGGGTGTGTAAGTATGTCAGCCCAGATAAAAACAACCATGTTTGGACAGAAATACTCCACGTGTTACATCTACAGTACCTGCCCTACAGAAAAGAAAAAGAGGGTCAGATGATGTTCTGGGATATGAAAGATTGATTTGAGCTTCTACTTTTTTTGCCTACTGTTTTTTTCCTGAATAACTACAAGCTCTTACATGTCCCAGATGTTCTCTGAGTTGAAAAATATTAAGAATTATGATTTTTTCAATATTTATTATTCAAATTCTTCCAAGTTTTGTGCAATATTGAAATGCAGACAAATGAAGAGAAGGACCCCATAAACTAGTGGCAACTCACGGGAATAGGCTAAGCATGTACCTAAACTAGTAAATTAATCAGACTTGTGGCCTTCTACCAGCAAAATTATGTCCAGTTTTGGACAGAACATGACAAATCCATGACAAATTCTCTTCTATTCTGTAACTAGGTAACCGTATCCAAATTATGTATTAGGAAAGATGCTTCATCATAAATGTCAAGGTGTGTCAGGACATTATTTGGGAGTGCTGATTGGTCTAGGACAAAACCAAACCAGTACTATGGGGGACTAGATTTGAACATCTAGGAAGCTAGTTACATTTCCTAACACAAGTTTAATTTACTAATAATGACAGTCTCATGTTACATTCTGTATTTCAGAGGAAAATAAAGTATGTTTTATTAAGTTTATCTTATACAAAGTAGAATACGACACATTCCACCAGTATTCACATTTTATGCCTAATTTTTATCTACCTAATTTTAATTTAATTACTTCTATCTTTGTTTCAGAGAAATTATCTACTAAGAGCATTTTATCGTTGATTGGGCTCTGAACTTTTGAACTTCAGAAAGAAACCAGCACGAAATAGAAAATAATACTGCACAGGGAAAGAGGTTTTCTCAGGAAAGAACTTGCTCTGGGATTGCACACAAACAAAACCAGCAAAACCTAAGTGGCACAATGGGTGAGCACATTAAGGAATGTTTAGGTCTGTATGCCACATAACATCATGCTCCTCAAGGAGAAAGGGGGCAATAATGTGACAGTGGTGGTTTAGAGGGTGGGAGTTCCCTGTAGAGCAGCCTTGGGGCATGGAAGCCTGTCAGGGTCACCTACAAGGAGCTGCAACTGAAGCTAGGTCTGAACAACTGCTAGACCAGTAGTGCCAGTGCTGTGCCTGTTGGTCCACACTCCTGGAGTGTGTGCACTTGAGCTGTATTTTCAGCTCAAGTGCAGGTTAGAACCAGCTTGCACCATGAAGTTGTGTTACCAACACTATCCCTACTCAAACCCTTCTCATAAAGGAGTTTTTTAGTAGCTTCCCTACTTCACACACTAGTAGTCTTTGTTGTTCACACTAAAAAATATAGTGCTGTCTTTCCTCCTAAAACTTCTTTTTCTGTGCAGTTATGGAACACCAAACAGTTCCATTAAGCAATAACAGGCAAGAATGAGTCATTGGTTTAGATGTTTAAAGGTGTGTTAGCATCTCAAATTTATTCCACTGAGAACCTGACAAAGAATCTCATGTGAAGACTCATGCTGAAAATTATTAGATGAGATAATCATTGACTTGAGAATGAAAGACAAAGACAAGATAAAACATCAAATCTGTTGTTTGCTGAAGGTAGACAGAACATATGGCACAAGTTAAGAATTATCAGAAATACTTTTGTCTTCATGCACTGAATTAATTTGAAATTTGGAATGGTGAGCCTACCTTATTGATACTCTGCTTTTTATTCCAGGCAACTCATCTTCACCAACCAGCACAATCTTCCTAAAAAGCAAAAATTTCTAAAGAGAGTCACTTCTGCATTGCATTATGCTTGTTTCCACAACTTTTTGTGTCTTTTGTCACATGTTTATAATAACGATAGTTTTTCCTGTTGTTATCATAATATTGGACTTTATTCACATAGCGTGGACTCCCATGGTGAATTAACTATAGAATGAATATACAGACCAGTCACCTGCAATTGGATGAAGTACAAGGATTTGGATCAGTGAAAACACACTGTGCAAACATGGGTCACAAGTTGTGCAGAATTCTTATCCTCTAAAAGGCTGAAACACAAATTTCTGGATATATTTACTTGCACTCATAATATTATTCCTGCCAATAAATATTTTTCTGTTGCAAAACTGTTCAGAAAGTGTCTGAATTTTGAAAAAAAATACAGGAGAAAAAACAGCTGAAGGATATACTGTAGAAATCCTTGTAAGGCCTAACATGATTTGAATAAATAATTTGTGAGATGAAAAGTGTATGAGTGTATCAAATGTGCATCCAAATGTGTTAGTAGTGGAACAACACAAACAATTTATTCATACTGGAATAAAGGCTACAACTAGTATTTTTAAAATATTTATATATTTTTTCTATAAGGAAATATACCACTGATAATTAGATATATCCCTATTGATGTAGGGATAACTTTACCTGCTTTGCATTAGTTCTGAATCATTGTAAAATGTCTCCTTGCAGTATCAGCAAACACAGCAGCCAGCCATATAAACTACAGTAAAATTACAGCTTCAACTGCCTGACAGTTCTCATCTTAACTTCCTTGCTTTTATCAATATTTTAATTTTAAATGGGCAGATCAGGAGAAAGTACAGTCTAAGCAGACAGTTGTCAGAAATGTGCTTACCACTGTAATGTAATTGAGAGTTCAAGACTGAGTGTTTGCAGCTTGGTACAATATAAAATACTCCCACATTAAAGTGCAAAAGAAATCAAAGTTAGAGAATATTTTATAAGCTGTAATTCACTCTTTAGAGTTTATATTTTAGAAATGTTAAAAACAGAAAGCAAAAGCTAAGGACTATGCCAAAACTGGAACTAAAAAGGCACTGAGATGAAATAGACACTGAAGCTTCAGATCACATATGTGAACTTTCCAATTAACTTTCTAAACAACCTAGAACACTTGATCCTGCTGAATCAAAAGTAGTAAGATTAATTAGATTAAAAATAACAGAATATTAAGCTATAAAACCAGCAAACTGACGTTTTATTTCTAAGTACTTTCTGCCAACAAACTGCAGTTTTTCTTGTGACATTTCCAGTGTTACTGTTATTCAGGGATTCTATTAGCAAACAAAAAAATCTGATTTTTGCATATTTTGAATTCAGATTAAGTATCCATTCACACTTGCAGAACTTGAGGGAGTAGAAGAAAAAGCATAAAGAAAAGAATAAGAAACTATCATTATTATTTCCAAACTATGTAAGTCCAAATCTATTCAAAAAACACTAACAAGTATATTCTTAAGACCTCATAGTAAGTCCCCAACAGATCAGAGGATGCCTGCTTCTATTCTTATATCTTTAAAATTCAAAAGCTTGCTACAGGAATGGTGAATGTATGATGAATAGATGGGTATTTGTGCATGCCATACAGTAAACACAGATCTATAGTTGAATTGTTACCTCAAAATTCCCTCTCTAAATTTTCCTCTCTTGGTAGATATAGCCACAAGTACTGCTCATACATAGAAGACATTTTTTACCTATTATAATGCTTTCAGAGTGGCTCAGTGCTTCTCAGTATTTATAACTAGGTTGGATTTGACAGATGGGACAGATGAGTGGGAATGATCATGATGAAAAGGTGAGGATCAGGTTTTGAGTAGGAAAAATGCCTTTGAAAGAATACTAGCATTTAAAGATTCTTCTAATATGACAGGGTTCTAACACATGGTTTGGGATATATATGGTAATGAAAGATGTCAGTGATTATGAAAATTTCTTTTCGTTGCCAGCCCTTCTGCAGAGATTTAATTCTCTCTTCATCCTCCTCCCTATTCTTTCCAAGTTTTTTTCAATGCCAGAAAAAAACCCTGTTTATTTTTGTGAGGACCATGAAGGAGGGAGTCAAGCTGCTTCTAGTTCTACTGCACAAAAATAAAAAGAAAACCAAAAGAGAACAGCTAAGAGGCTTCCGGGTTTTCTGCTCCACTTTTCTCAGTGTTGAAGTTTACATGGTTAAGGACAAATGGAGAATACATAAACAGAAAATCCTTTCTTCGTCCCTCAGCAGAAAGAGCAGTGGCCTGTGCAAATAGAACGTGAGGAAAGAGGAGGGCTTAGTCTGAGCAGACCCAATCTTCTCAGCTGAATGTGAAATAGGCAGGTGATTGCATTAAAAAATGGCATACTTTGGTTCTGGTTTAGGCAGACATATTTATTTTTCACATGTAACTCCCTTCTTGATATCCTTTGTCTGCTCCTCTATTCCCATTTATTTCCACAGAGAGTAAGTAAATTATTTCCCTTGTTTATAAAAGTAGCCTCTACCTAGAAAATAGCTGTTATACAAGCCTCAGCTAACATATTCCTTAACTCTTCTTGTTACCACTTGGTTGTTCCCTCTGGTGACAAGTTCTTTGAATAATATTCAGTTGTTAGCTTTAGAATATGACTACTGCTTTTCCAGACTAAATTTTAATCAGTTGCATAGACTACTGATTAAACACAGAAGGAAGTGTCTTGGATATGGTATTGTTGTTCTCTGTGTGGAAAAAAAATAGTATATTTAAGAACCTGTGCTTGAAAGTGTCAAAAATATGGAATGGTTGTGGTTTGGAGTTGGAGCTCCATAAAATAATACTGTAGAGTGAAAGAATATCTGGTGTCTCATTTAATTCTGTTGAATATTTGAACCCTATAATTTCTTTCTCTTGCAGATACTCAAAGGCTCTATATGTATGCTCATCATTGAAATTTCCATGTCAGTGTTTGCAGTCCATTCTGCCCAGTAGTTACCTTACGACCAGATAATCTGTCCCAAGTTCCTCATGCATATTCTTTAATTTTCCAGCGATAAGATCCAACTTTTTAACACTCCAGAGGGCTTCTGTAACACCTTTCTTATTTTTAAAGTCTCATGAAATATAATCTTTCTTCCTTATTTTTTGTAAAGATGTCTTTACAAAAGCTTTTTGGTAATTTTTATTAGTGTCATTAACAATAAATAAACATTTTTTTTAATATCAAAGGTCAATCTCTTACCAGTTTTGCACTATTTGATAGTCATTTATACCTATATAGCATGAGTGTAAGCTACTAACATAAATTGGAATCATTTTGTAACCACTTAACATGTATAATTGGCACTAAATAGTGCAAGGTAATGGAAATTTAGGTGATAGACATGGAATTATACTTTAAAAAATCAATAAAAGCTCGTCCAAATTACAACCATGACATAAACAAAATAGAACAAAATCGATAAACTTAAAAATACCCTTCATTGTCCTTTAAAGTGCTAAATAAAAAAGAAAAAAACCTACAACATAACTTGAGTACCAGAAAAACCTGAGCTGTTACACAACTGAGATGATAGTCATTTCCAGAAGCATGAGTACAATATTGCAGTTCTTTTTTTAGCTCTGATGTCAAAATTGAGGTTGAAGGTCCCAGTAGATTTCAATTGTTGCTGTTTATTAAATAAAAAAAAAATCATACATGTTTGGACCTATACGCCTAAGCTAAGTAACCAAAAAATTCTAATTACATACCAAAACTAAAAATAAGATAGATAATTGACGAAGGGAAAAAAAAAATAAATAAAAGGAGTGGGGAGAGAGCAAGAGGAGGACAGGGAGGGGGAGGTGACAGAAAATCAACTGTTCCTATTGGTTTTCTAATTCTCCATTTAACTATGTTCAGTAATTAGGTAAATATATGTAAAGTAATTAAGTTTTTTGTGTTTTGTATTTTTAATAAGGTAATAAGAACATAGAGAACTGTGATATAACAATAAACCTAACAAGAATTAATATATAAATAAACAGTAAATTTGATACGCAGATTGTACTACTAATTCCTGTTCATTCAGTGAGAAACTTTGTTTAGAAATATTGTTGAAACTACCAGAGCATATTCACTGAGTGCAGTGAAGTGCTGCAGAATCTCAAACATCTGACTTGGAATTTAGCTCCAGCTTGTCACATAGTACACCCAAACAGAGACTGTAGAGAATTTCAACATTTGTTAACAGCAGGTTGGACAGATGTTCTGATATCATCTGTGTCCTGGTGTTCACTGATAAAATCACTCTTTTATGCCTTAAGCAAGTGAGTGAATCAATGTACATAAAATGGAATTTCTGAGATGCGATTATGTGAGAAATGCAATGTGAGGACAAGATGCTGGGGCGCTAACAGGACATAGCAGTGGAACTCAACACATTATGTATCTTTGCAGAATAAAATACCTAAAATCTTTGAGGAACCTATTCTGAGAAAACGCCTAGAGTGCCCTACCCATCTTTGAAAGAAAGCCCAAGGTTCTGTTTTTAAGTAAAAGAAATCTGCTGCCTGTCTTGTCATGTGTTTTGTTTTAAACCCAACTGGAAATTAAGCACCACACAACCACTTTCTCAATTCCTCTTTCTTCCCCTGCCCAACCTGGTGAAATGGGGAGGAGAATCAAATAAAAGTTGTACACTGAAATAAAAACAATTTAGTAATTGAAAATAAATTAAAAGTCAATAAAAAAGGTAAGTTGGTAAATAATAGTAGTAATTATAGGAAAAAGCCCCAGTGTTTCACAATGCAATTGCTCACTGCCTGCTGACTGATGCCAGGTCCCCCATCCCAAACCCGAATGGGCCAGCCTTGGGGTAACTCCCATCTGTTCAAACATGGGCATGGTGTTCTGTGGTGTGGAATATCCCTTTGGTCAGGTCAGGTCCCCTGCCCTAGCTGTGCTCCCTCCCAGTTTCTTTTTCATTCCTCCTCAGTGGCAGAGCACGAGACAAGGAAAAAAAAAATCTTTGACTTAGGATAAACACCACTTAGCAAAATCCAAAACATCAGTGTGTTATTGACACCATTCTCATTCTGAAACCAAAACAGAGCACTGTAACAGTCACTGAGAAGAAATTAACTCTAGGTGAAACCACAACTACATATTAGAAAAAGAAAAGAAAAAAATTCAGCAAAACAAAGCAAACAAAAAAGCCCGCAAAAAACACCACTTTGTGCCTAAAGAGGAAATCTGTATCTGTCTGTTCAAGGTACATCTGTGTTCAAGCCTTAACGAGGGGCAGGTTAGTGTTGTTTATGGACTAGAGAATGAGAAATTTGAATTGTCATATTAGTTTATGCAAACACTGAGAAAAAGGGATAAGATATTTCAGGAAGCTGGGAACATTATGTGGAAAAACCAATAGTGAAGTGAAACAGTAACTAAGAGGAAGTGTTGAGATCGAGGAAGCACATCATGTAACATTAAATTATTGAAGCAAACAAATTGCTGGATACCAAAATGCTAAATGCAAATTAAATGTTACTAAACAGAAAGAGTGAGACAAAGATAAAAAAAGATGGTGAAAAAATGATGCTCTTTAAAGACAACTTACAAGGATTTAACAGAAGAACCTATTATCAGACAAACAGACAAAAGAAAAGAAAAAAATCTTCATAGAAAAAAAACCCCAGTTTTAATTAGTTGGGGAAAAAATCAGAAAGACAGTCAAAATATAAAATTAAATGAGACAGTTAAAAATCTGGAATGCTGAAGATTTCTGAAAGCAGCAGGGTTCCCGGAGCCAACTTTGACTACAAAGTTTCAAAATCATGGCAATCTGCAAACGATTTGAGTACAGTAACTTTGCAGCACTTGTTATTTCCAATTTCTGTGACAGCAGGCTAATCCTTTGCTGGTTTATCAGGAAATAACTTCTTTTTCATCTGGTTGTCAGAAAAATACATTTTTAGAACCTAAGTTTTTCTTCAGCGTACACAATTTCTGACTAAAATACTTATACTATGCCATTTCCTACTTGCAGTATTTATAAGGTCTTTCAGAATGCTTAGGATATTAGAGCTCTGTATTTCATTAACCCGAGTGACAGAATTTGTTCCAAATCCGATTACAGAAAATGAAAGGAGACTTGATCTGTCCCTTTTTTCATTCAAAACAAACAAAAAGAAATTGATATTTTACCTTGAAATATATACATATACCCATTCAGTATGTTTGACTAAATATCTCAAAGTTTATTTATATTTAGCTGATGGCAGATCTAAACTGTAGAACTCTACATTTGAGTTAGTGTCATCTCATTGCAGGGAAATAAGTTGCTCTTGGACAACATTCCTGTAATTATAAATTAGCTACCTAAAACAGTTGAGTTGCATTGTATTTATTGTGTACCATTGCTTTTTTTTCCTTAAGGCACTGAGATGGAAAGTTCAAGTGTTTGTTTGAAGTAAATCTTACACAGCTTGTCTGGAATAGCACATCCCTACTAGCTGCCTGATAAAATAGTGGGGAAGAACAAATGTCTCTTTCCTGCTCACAGAAAGAACAAATACTGATAAGAATTCTTTTTCACTTAGGGTCTCTCGACAAGAGATATTTATATTTGCAAGACACAGCTGCTCACTCTAAAAACATCTAAAACATCTTTTTCTCATGAGGGAAAATGATGAGACCAGGTGAAAACAAAAACATGCCAAAACTGGCCACTTCCTTTAGATTTTCCCTTTCTACCTGGCACATCTATGACTTCTGTTAATAGATTAATCATTTTATCAGCATCCATGATATTGTATTCATGGTTCATGTACTTGCCCTGTACTTTGGAACGCTATATTTAGATTTCCAGTGAACCTGTCCTCATGATATGTTAACAGCTCCTCAGAATCTATTTTGGTCCCTTGAGTTTATCCTTTGCTCTGCTTTAACCAGTTCACACCGTGTGTATCGGTGCAGAGTCAGCTAGAATTATTTCCATCACCATTGCAGAATAACAGAAAGGGTCAGGTTGGAAGGGACCACTGGAGGTCATCTGGTCCCACCTCCCTGCTCCAGCAGGGTAAACCTAGAGCACCTGGCAAAGTAGAGTGTCCACATGGTTCTTGAATGTCTCCAGTGAGAGAGATTCCACAACTTCTCTGGGAAATCTGTTTGAGTACTCAGTCACTTGCACAGTGAAGAAGTTCTTTCTTATATTCAGGCAGAACATGCTGTGCATCACTTTCTGTCTCTTACTCTTACCTCTCACTCTTAGAGAATGTATAAGTTTGCTAGTATTTCCATAAATACCTTATGTGAGAAAGAGTAGTCAGTGAAGGCCTTACATCTCTTTTGTTTCTCTGACTGTAGATTATTAACTAATTCAAGCTCTGCTAGACTGTTTCCAAAATTCCGAAGAGATCAATAATGCTACCACAACATATCTCCAAGGAAAGCCTCCTATTTTCCACATTGTCACTCTAGCAGACTGGTTTAGTTGTGTACTGCTTGCTTGTTTGCATTGGTTTCTGGGCTGACAGATAGACATACTTCTCATGCAGAAGCTTCATTATGCCAATATTTTAGTATTTCTTTTTTTTCCTCATGGAATCTTTCATTATTACCAGACATATTTCTTCGTGCTCCTTGGAACAAACTGTGTTACACTGTTGTGTTGGAACAGATTACAGCACCTGTCCCCAAGTTCTTGTCGGACACTATATACGAGAATATTTCCTGCACACAGGTGTGTGATTTTGCTGATCCTTACTAACCCTATTGCATTTCTAGCTCACTGAACAATGTTGTTCCACTTCCTGTCACATATCCTACTATATTTTTCTCTTGTACTAGAAGATCCTTTCTTTTGATAACAAAGAGAATCTAATACATTAACCTTCCAATTTCTTTCAAAATTATTTGCAAAATTTTCAAACAGTCTCTCAGGAACGAAAAATACTCAATAAATTTAAGGAGATTTCTTCTCCTGTGATAAATTAATTTGGGAGATAAAGATGATTCCTTTCTTTTTCTGAGTAAGACAATAAACCATGGACTATCTACATGTTCCATTGACCTGAATGGTAAGAAAAACTGTTGGGCCAATATGTGGTAGAAGAGACCTAAATAGATAGTCAAAACTCAGATTTTTCTAGTTTATTCTGCCATTTTTGGAATTATTTTGCTTTTCACATGTTAACCACAGGGATAAAATCAGATGAAAGTGATACTTCGAGTTCACCTTTGAATTCATCATAGTGATAATTTTTTCTAGTGTGACAAACCATATTCTGTATGTGGATCTCATTCTTCAAGGAAAGAGATACCCCAGTATCCTATAATAAGATACCATCCATAATATTTTGGTGCTGTAGGACTCTATTTGATTTATAAATATGGTCTACATAACAGGAAGTTTTCAGGCTATTCTATCATTATGGCTTTGTTCTAATTTTTTGTTTCGTGCTGTTTCATATTCGTTATTCTACATATTATTTGCTACCTCATTTATTTCAAAAAGTGCTCTCATACTGAACTACACTGTTGCAATTCATAGCCGTCTTCTCTTTATGTATATGCTTGTCAGTTTGTCTATGACTTTGTACAGCAGGACAAACAATTAATGAACCTTTATCAATTTGATGTTGTTATGATACCCTTTCAAATTTTTATACCGCTGCACTCATACTCTTGGTGGAGCTTTTGTTTTATTTATCAGATTTTGTTAAGTATATGCACTGTTTTTATTATCTGTATTTTAAACACATATAAAGCATTGTCAGCAAAGGAAAAATGATCTAATAAATCTTTCTGTTTTTCAAAGAGCAGAAAAGTGTCATGCACAATGCCATAAATATAAATCCATTTGTTTCCACAGCAAAAAAAAATGCATTTTTACTTTTATGTCAGTGTTGGGTTATGAATATCACTTCCACTTCTAATATCTAAGGAGCAAAAGTTTTTAGAAAAATAAAACTTAGACTTGTAAAGTATTCTGAAAGTTCAGTAATTACTAGATATGCAAAAAGAAATTCTGGGTTTTATTGTCTATCAAGCCATTGAAATTCCTGGTATCAAAAGAAAATACTGAAACTGCATGAGGAAAACTGGATATCTAAACTTTTAAGCTACTAAACATTAATCATATGCATATAATGCTACCCAATATTGTTGATGTGCAATAAGGAGTATGGGTATCCTTAATTCTTACAAGTTTTCCTCCTTTGTTCTGTGTTGGAAGAACCTACTTTCTTCCCATTTGGAAAGGAGATTCCTAGCTAGGGTATAAGTAGTCAATGAAGCATAAAACCACCCTACTGTTTTGTATTTGAAAATAGGTCCTGGCTATAATTTATTCAGTACTGCGAGGAAGGGGAACTCAGAATTTTCTACTCATAAACTGTTCAATTTTTGTTTTATTGAATAATAAATTTCTTATGGAGCCACTAAGAACGTGGCTGGGTGTCCAAATTATTTAGCTGCTCAACTACAACTTGGCAAATCTGGCATTTACTGCATTGAATGTTCTTGGTGTTTTACATTTAAAGCATTTACAGAAGCATACAACCTGCCTGAGAAATTAGGAACCATTTCTTTCTCACTCTCCCTAAAGCCCAGTGAATGTTCCATGTGAAAAGTGCAATAGTGTCAAGAGGAGGGAATGACACCACCTAACAGACACCACCTAACAGCCACCACCAGTGCAAAGAGCTCTCTCTATAATTGTCTTATCAGCAGCCACCTGGTAAAGAAAGGAACTGACTTCAAATCTCCTGAGGCAGTGAAAGCCTTAACCTGTGTTAAGGATGGGTCAATTATATGTTTCCTTGCACAGCAGGTATGCTACACAAGCCCAAGGTATGGAATAATTGAGTTGATTTTAGAATTAGACACTCCATATTTTAAAAATCAGGAAGTGTCAGAAAAGAAGCGCATTAACTCAGTTGACTCTTACATTTTCTATTGAAACTGCTGAATAATTTTCACCTTCTTTTTTTCCTAATGAAAACAAACAAATAAGAGATAAATTTTATGTGTATTTAGAAGTTGTTTACATGACGTTATGTAGACTCTCTTTGGGACTAGTTTTGAATTTCATAAACTGCCTGAGAACAATGGAAACTGATAGAAATTATTGAAATGAGAGTGCACTGAAGTGTGAGCAAAAAAACCCAAATATATAAATATTAATTTTATTCTTCATGAGTTTCTTAAAAAAGAAGCTAAATCTAAATAGGTTAAAGGGGAGCTTTATATGCTGACTTTTAAAAATGTTACACTGTTTTATGACAGAAACATTTGGGGAAAAGGTCCTTCACCCGGAGGGTGGTTGGGCATCAGAACACTCTCCCCAGGAAAGTGGTCGCAGCACTAGCCTGACAGAGTTCAAGAAGCAGTTGGACAATGCTCTCAGACACAAGGAGTGACTCTAGGGGATGGTGCTGTGCAGGGCCAGGAGTAGGACTTTGATGGTCCTTGTGGATCCCTTCAAACTCAGGATATTCTGTGACTCTATGATTTTAAGATGGAAATGTAAGAGTGACCCTGCATTTTTGCTCATGTGCTATCTAGTTTCAATCTTCAGAATAAAAGCAATTCTTTATACTCACCCTGCATTTAGATGATTGCTAAATATTCTATTCTTTTCACTTCCCAAGATACAAAAGGGTTCTTTTCACAACCAAAGTAAACAGTAAATTAGGAACTGAGAGTGAACATGATATAATGCTTGATCATCAGCTTAAAAAACAGAAGGAAAGCAGAAAGTTCTGGAGAAATATCATAATAAATCTATTAACTGACTTAGAAATGTGAATATGAAGACAGTTCTGATAGACCTAAACAGTAGCAGCTTTTCACCTGGATGTAACTCTGCATTGTCTATTTTCTTCTTTAAAGTTTTGTTGTTGTTGGTTTTTTTTGGTTCTTTTTGGTTTGGTTTGGTTTTTTCTGGGGTTTTTGTTTGGTTTGGTTTGGTTTTGGTTGTTTTTGGGTTTTTTTTTTTTTGTTTTGTTTTGGTTGTTGTTGTTGTTGTTGTTTTTTAAAGGATTTAAATAGAATAGAAATTGAATCCAAAGAAAACAAACAAAAAATATGCTGATTGCCAAAGAGTAAGTTTGAATTGCTCTATTTTTAAAAATTTTCAACATTTTTATTCATGTTTAATTCTTCTTTCTTCAGCTCTTCTAAACTGTATGGATGAGACTCTCTGTTGCTCTGATCTTTGAACAGTTATTTACCATATTTAAAAGCTGTTATACCTTTTTATTTAGTTAATTTGCTAGCAGCTTCTGACCACTAAAAGCTTCTCTGCAGCAAAGAATCAAGCTAACAAAATAGAATAGCTTGTTAAGGAAATTGTCTGGAGTTCTAAATGAAGAACATTCAAGAAGATTTTATGAATGCCCATATGTGTCCACAGACTAAGAAGGTGGAGGAATATCTACTGTCATGGATCTTTGGGAAGTGATTTATTACCACTTATAAATACAAAAGAAAGAAAAAGTCCAGGTGTTGACATTATAAGGTATATTCTTATGTCGATAACAGAAGAAAAATTATTTGCTGAATAAGGTAATATTGATCAAGGTGGATACACATTATGTTTTAAAAATAAACTTGCTGTTAGTTATGAAAACAATATTAATAATATAAAAATAAATAGAATTTTTTTCCTGAAATTGCTCAGATTATTTGCTGTGTTAATACAACACAGAGCACTTATCTCGATACCATTAATCTTGTCAGTCTAATTTTCTGTGCTTATATTTTACTGGAAAAATGTAAGACAAGGTAGTGGGCCATTACTTAATATGTCAGATTCACCCACCATTGGAGTCAATGGAATTTGGTATTCATGTAGCATGCTAAAGAGCAAAAAGCCCCAACAAAACAAGGATGGCAATTTAAAAATTAAATACACATATTTATTGTAAAATCTGATGTAAACCTGCCCTCTTTCAGGTTAAAATCATTGCCCTTTTTACTGTCACTATCTGTTAGTATACAGATTCCTCCCTCTCCTTTTTTACAAGACCCCTTGCGTTATTGCAATGTAGACCTCCCTGAAGCATTTGCTTTTCCATGGTGTACAACCCCAGCCCTCTGGGCCTGTCTTTGCAGATGTCTTCTAACTATCTTCATGGCCTTTCTCTGAACCCACTTTAATGTTCAAGTCTTTCTTGTGTTGAGGATCCTAGAGCTGGATGCAACACTCCAGGTAGTGTCTCATGAGGGGGAGAATCATCTCCCTCAACCTGCTGGCCACATTTCTTTTGTTGCAGCCCAGGATGAGGTTGGCCTTGTGGACAGTGAGCTCACACAGTTGTCTCATATTCATCTTTTCATGCCCATGAATCCCTAAAGTCCTCCTCAAGGCTGCACTATATGACATCTCCCCATTTGCTCTCATGTATGGGATTTTCCTAACACAGATGTGCCTTTTGCTCTTGGGCTTGTTAGAAATTTAGCAGGGGAAGAGTGGGGTAAACCTATTGCAAATTAGACATCTAAAAACTAGGTGACTTAAACTCATCTAATAATTGTATCTCCTTTTGCATTAAAGGGACACATTTCTGAAGAACGATTCAACCTAATCAGAAGTGGAAGCCTTTACTGAAGTCAAATCATACTGTAAAATTCTCTATTGTTTTTTATTGACGCTACATGTACCTCATATTGAGACATAAGTTTTACATGACTGTCACCTATATTTGCTTTTAATTGGTTTCTCAAATGAATTTGAAATATAGGAGGAAGTAGGCAAATAATCTCTTTAGTCAAATACTTAAAATTCAGACACACTTACCAATTACATAAGCCAAAAAATTTAGGCTGTGATAAAGATTCCACTGGTTTGGGTTCCAAGTCTGCAAACTGGAATTTGGTGAGACTGAACACAATAAGCAATGCTAAGAATATTAGTGTCAACCTAGATGACACATTCACTCAGAAGTCTGACTGCAACATCTTTTAATGGGAGTAATTTTTAATAATAGGTGCTGTGATGCCCTGTTTTCATTTTCACTTGTACTACAGTGTTGCTGCAAAAGAAACTTGTAATTGCAGCTTCTAAATTGCTCTATGAACAATATGTATCTACTCTTCCCATATCTGCAGTGTANAAAAAAAAAAAAAAGGAAATTATGAAATTATGATACAGGGTTGTATGTCTCTTATTACCCTTAGTTTTCTACAGCACAGAAGTTGCTATGAAAGGTAGTCATAGTAAGTTATCTTTCTATTTGATGGTAAAGGAAGTAAGGTGTAAAGTGTTACAGTAAGTTTTCCCCTCTTTTTGGGGTAAACTAAGGTGCATTCTACATGAGTCTGTATCAATTCATTGACTTGAATGTCAGTTTCTCTTCTCAAGCCACATGTATTTACCCAAACCACAGATTCGTTGAGGTTAGAAGACACATATGGAATTCATCTGGTTCACACAACCCTGCTGAAACAGGGCCACTTATAGACACTCAGGATCTTATCTAAACAGCTTTCTAATACCTACAAAGAAGGAGACTCCACAACGTCTGGGCAACTGTACCAGTGCTCAGTTGTCCTCAGAGTGTTTTCAGATGTTCAGATGGAACATTCTGTGTTTCAGTTTATGCCCATTGCTATCTATTCTGTCACTGGGCAGTAAACACTGAGCACTTCACTCTGAGAAGAGCCTGTCCTCCCCCTTCTTTACACACTCCCTTCATACACAGCGATGAGATATCCCCCGAGCCTCATCTTTTCTAGGATGAATAGTCCTAACCCTCCCAACCTTTCCTAATACATAGCTGCTTCTTTACCCTTCATCCCCTTTGAGGCTCTGTGCTGGGCTTTAGACAGTGAAAGACTCTTGTGAGAGTCTGATAAACACAACAGAATATTTTCAGATGTACCAAATGTGTCAGATGACTCAAACACCACATTTTCTGGAACTCTCTACTACCAAAGAGGGTTTGTATTGCACATACAAATAACTTCAAGGATGTAGCCCTTCTGCATCTAAACACTTCTATTTTCTTCTTGTTCTCTCTGTCCACCCAACAACTTTCACCCTTTTTATACACCATTGTTTAACAGGTGCCATTTCAGATTTATCCTTCACAGTTGGTTCATTGACTTATTTTTCAATTTTGCTTCACCTTTCAATTTTTCCTTCAATAAATAAATGCTCTTATAGTGTCTTCCTAAGCTTTCTGAATAATTTTCTCTTTGTGCTCAGTTCTGGCTTTATACTTTTAAAAATGCAGGTCCACAAAACATTATGATGTTGATGCAGAATATAAAACATCCTAATTATACCTTTCAAGTTTTTACTTGGTTTCCCTGAAAGGCCATATTTTCTATGTCTAAGTCCTTTCATATACATATATAGGATTGAGAGCGCAAAATAAGTCATTATGTCACCTATGGTAGAAATGAGGAGCATTGAGCTGCTACAACATCTACTGTCTCACTGTCTTGAATGTATTTGGTCTGTCTGGAATGAAGTTAATTTTCTTTGTCATAGTGGGTGTGGTGCTGTGCTTTAGATTTACAACTGAAAGGTTGGTTAGACAGCAGTTCTTTGGCTGTTTTTAAGCAGTGCTTGCACAGCACTGAGGTCTTCTCCCAACCAACCTGTCCTTTCAGCAAGAAGTCTGAGGCTGCACAGGAGCTGGGAGGAGCTGAGGCAGATGACAAATTGGCCACAGGGAGAATCTATATCAGAGGGTATCAAGCTAAGCAGTAAAAGCTCAGTAAGAGGAGGAAGAAGCAAAGACATTCTTGCTTATGAGTATCTGTCTTTGACTGACCACTTTTTGACTTTTGCTCTTCCAATTCTGCACCCATACCATGGAGTGAGCAAGCAACACCTGTAAGCACAACAAAAGTGCTCAGTTCCTGGCCTGAACGAGCCTACCACAGGTTAAAATGCTAAGTTCCCTCATGTATATCTTCAGTGCTTGTCTAGAGGCTTCCCACATTCCAAAATTATCTCAAAAATACCTTCTGAAGATAAGTCTGAAGAAAACGAGAGGGTGGACAGCTGTATCAAAATCAGATTAAGAAAAAGGAATCCTTGAATTGTGGCATATGCCATTCCCCCCTGCAAACCAAAATACAGATTTTTTAATCTAAATTGAAAAAAAAAAATTAAGTTCCAGATGTGCTATTTAATAACTTTTTTTTCAATTAATACATTAAACTAAATTTAACTGCCACCCTAAACACATGGTTACAAAAATACCCCTGGTAAGAACTGTAGCAAAGCCCTCATTTATAATTTCAAAATTGTTTTAAAATAACCAAGTGCAAAATAGAAGTTTGATGAAATTTCAAGAAATAGAATTTCATATAGTAGCATTTTATTGACCCTGTTACAATAATACAACAACAATGAACCAAAAAGGAATCCAACCCAGAAAAACTCCCAAAAGTCAAAAAAGCAACTTCCAAAAAAAACCCCAGATCTAAAAAATTAAATCAAATTAAATCAATTAAATTAAATATATTAGTATACAAACCTTCCTTTGTTATATCATTTTATATATCCCAGCAGCGAACTTTTCAAGATCTCTTGGCTGTATTAAAAAAAAAAAAAACAAAAAAAAAAACCACAAAAAAACCAGACTTCTCTCATTAGTCTTTTTACCACTATTGTTCACTGCCTTAGAAATACTGAAGGGTAAAACTTTATGCTTTGCTGTTATCTTTAAAAAAAACAGAACAAGACTTTAGAAACTCATAAAATGTCAACTTGAGATAGTTTTTAATTGTCAAGAATTTTGTTTTTATTGAAGGTATTTCTTTTTCTTTTTTCAAAATTGTTATTCTTAAAAGAGATGTTATAAATATCAAATGTTTGCATCTCATGAGCTAGGGATCAACAAACAGGGTTTAGAATTGTGATAATAACTGATGGAGGTGTAGTGGAAACTTTGCCTTTGTCTCCCCTTGATAATAAATTCCATGGATATTTGCAATCCTAAGATTTGTAACAATCAATTTAGATATTACTGGTTGATCAGAAGCCATAGAATGACAAAGGTGTAGATTTAAGTTGGAGATGAAGCAATAACTCACCATACCAAATTAACTGAAGTGGATTCTTAACACATTGAAGCTATGGACCACAGACAAAAAATAATTACTCGCTAACACTACACCTTGTGTTGAAAAGCAGTTCTTTGTTACAAGTTTTAAAATAGATTCTGCCCTTCTAGAGGAGCCTTCTTCAGCATGTTTCACTGATAAATGCCCTTAGGACTGTGCTGTGTATTAAGTGATATCCTGCCAAAAATAGTGTGCAATCTTCTATGCGGTATGGGATTTAGCTGGCCTATATTTAGGTATCTGTATGTGACCTGGATACCAACACAACCACTTTTGTCACTGAAGAACTGGTCAATATACTCACTGGAGTCTGGAGAAACGTTCAGTGTAGCCTAAAGCTGCCACCCCCCTGTGATGTCTAGACTCTATAGATCTAGACTTCATGAACTGTATTGACTAGACCTCCGCTAGACATAGTAGGTGCTTACGGATTTAACTTACATAAAGACTCTTCCATTGCAAAGCCTCTGGAGTTTGGGATACATGAATACCTCCTCACAAATGATTATTAGTAATTCTTTATTGTCTTTCATTCTTGACTTGAGAACACAGCACATTATGTGTTTCAAGCAGGAAATTTTGAATGTAAAAGGTTGAGCGGGGAAGAAGCCAGGTAGAACTAAATTGCTTATGCAAATATTATCACTGGAAAAAAGTTCTAGCTCTACTGCTGTGGCACAAATATAAACATTTTGCATATATTTAGACTTAGTAAGTTAAACATAAGAATACTTGCTATTTTCTGGGTCTCAATACACAATTTTCTACTTAAAGTATTCTGCAAGAAAGTTTTATACCTACTTACTGAGTATCTAAGATTAAACTAGGACTTTTGGTACAGAACTGGCAGGATTTTTTCCCTCATCAGCCTGTTCTATTCCTTTTAATTTCTATGTCAATGGTAGCTTTCCTAGGCATGCTACCATTTGTATTTTTTCTAGTTCTGCTCCTACCCTTCCCTTCTTCCTGTCTAATTTGGTCCTGCATTTGCATCATCCTTTCTGTATTTTGTTTCTTTATAGTACTTTCCTCTTTTCCTGAATATGTTTTGTTCACTTTCATCCATTTTTAACTCATTCTAATTAAGCAATGGGTCTTTCTGCTTATCCACTATATTGATTATTGATGCAGTAAAATAGGGTGCTATGGTTAAATATTAAGTAACATATATTTTTCTTTTAGGAAGTAGTTTGCAAAAAGGAAAGTATACAGGATTAAAAAAAAAAACCCACAAAAAAAAAAAAAAAAAAGAAAAAAAAAAAAAAAAAAAAAAAAAAAAAAAAAAAAAAAAAAAAAAAAAACCCAAAAAAACAAAAAAAAACAAAACACAAAAAAACATGAATGATGTGCTAATCTGGATGTCATTCATTATTCCCACATGCATAAGATTTAAAGTCTGCATATTAACTCTCAATTAAAAATTGAGAGCTCAGAAGATGTGTTTGAATTTTCAGTATTCTGTTTCCAGGTTCTGCTAATTGGAAGACAAGACTCTGGAGTCACTTTCCAAAAGAACCTCTCGGGGTTGATTTTCCCCAAGATTCCCCTCGAGGCGGCCGTTCCCCGAGGTGGTGGAGTCTTCCCCCTGGGTTGCTGTTCCCTGGGGATTTCCCTGAGGTTGCTGTTCCCCAAGGTAATAAGGTTTCAGTCTTCTCTTTGCCCTGAGGATTTCACACCGAAGGCAGAGACGACAAGTTGAGTCCAGCAGCTTGTGCTATCAAGGTTGTTTATTTCATATTATCTAACAGTTCTTGTCCGGCTTTGCAAGGCGTCCCCAGCAAAGCAAGACACGCGGCTGGACTGGCGCTGGGCTGCCGCTGGACTGGGGCGGATCAGAGAGCCCCGTACCTTATGTACAGTACCCCCGACCCAACCACAATCCAAAACATATTTATTGTTTACAAAATATTACCAATACTAACTTGCCACGCTAACATGTCAGTTCTATCCTAAACCAATCTCTAAAGTCCAAATCAGCAAAAGATGGGGGGTGAGGAGAAGAACAAGGAAACCAGGGGCCACTCCCCAATTCCTCCATCTTGTCCTCTCAGCCCCGTATACTAAGAATCCTAATCTCTATATTTATACTCTATAACAAACTACTATCTATCTCTAAATTCTTAGGATCTGTGATTCCTCCTTCATGTGAGCATTCACTCCCATGGACAGAAGCCAGAGTCAGTGTCCTCCTGGGCTCTGTGGGAGGCTGGCTGACCCCCCTGTACAGGTCCCAGACCCCCCTGTACAGACTCCATCTTCTCCAGGGCTGCCAGAGGGAAATCCTGGACTCCAACAAGAACCTTCAGAATATTTCAGAAAAAGTATTAAAGGATGTGCTGATCATGTATTCATGTTAAGTAATAGTCCAAATCAGGTAAGCAACTCATAGAACTGACATAAAATATGTATCTTCATAGTAATGAAAACCAATTAACTCTCACTGACTATCAAACCATTAAATGATATAACGAGAGACTAGGGCCAAGCTCCTCTACCATGCTGAGTACACATATTCCCTGTTTTCAGCAACTCAGCTGCTCAGTCCATACTGTCATGCAACTTCATTTGGCTGATTAAATGGACACTCAGCCATGGAGAATCAAGCACATCAAAATGAACTCCAGTCAAGAGATGTGGAGTGTAGTAGAATCCCACATCCAAATAAACTTTTCCAGAAGTCACATTTTGTGTTTGCAAATAAACCCTGTTATACTCCTTCCACCTAGGAATTTTTTTGAGAGCCTTTCTCTGTCACAGATGAGGAAAAAGTGCCTCATCTCAGTCTTGTGACTGTCGCGGTGCCTCTCAGGACAAAGTCCCAGGCCTGCCCGGCCTAGCTCAGACACCGCAGTAAGCTGTAGGTACAGCTGGTGAGACACGCAGGCTGAGCCCATCCTGTGGGTCTGGGCTCTTACAGGCTCTCACTGAAGGCAGGAATGACAGGGGCAGACAGCAGCAGAGGACCAAAAGGAGGAGTCAGGAAAGTAAATCCAAGAAGTTTATTGGAGGGCCAAGAGAACCCACCTCATGACTGAAAGACTGCTCTGACAGAGCCCAAACTGGCTCTGGGACAGGCCCCTTTATTAGGGGTGGTGCANGAGAAAACCACCAAGGGAGTGGAGCAGGGGGTACACAGAACAAACCGTTTGAACAGCAGACATAGATAAAAGGCAATCAAATAAATCATGCACCACTACATGTGATGTTCATTCTGTTGATTAAAACCTCAAGCATAGGAGTCATGCTATGTTGCAAAATTCACCATTCTCATTTTAAACAAAAGGCAAAATTCTGGCATTTGATTTCAACAGATATTTGACAGTGAAATCCAAGTGCATCTTTGTCTTCCTAAACAGTGGGCTAAAACAAAAAAAAAAAAAGTCAAATTCTCAAATTTTCAATGGTCTTGAAAACATTATATTAAATATATATTCTTTGTATTTCATGTCAAAAATCTTCAATTTGTGTATTATGTATAAAAAGTATGGAGACAAAATATTTTTAAATAGAGTACAAATATTTTGGCTGTAACTCACCAAGAGCCAAACTTGATGACAACTTTTGAGCACAAAAGTTTTTTAACCAAATTATGGCAACCTGGAATTTTTTTTCACCGTGGAACGTTAAATCTGAGAAATTTGTTTCTGTGATTAGCACTTGTGGTGGAAAGATGGATATAGAAGAAACACAATGGACCCCTCAAAGGTAAGAGACTCTGCCATGAGGCCTGGCTCCTTACAGATGGAATTGGCATTGCAAGTATGCCATTGGAGTGGACAGTTCCCTGACTACATCTGCATTCACTTGAGTCAGAACATGAGGATAGACCTTAGATGTTTAAGGATCAAGGATGTGTTCCTGCACATTCACCTGTTTATACCAACTGTTGTCATATAAGCTCGCTGATACCAAAGTTGAGAATAAAACTTTGACCGTATAGTTTATGTGGACAGAATGCTGGCAGTATCAAAGAAAATATGAAATCCTGGCTTTATTACTAGCCAGGATATGTGCTATGAACACAGCCTTTTTATGAAGGACAATGGGACCAAGCGTTGTAGAAGAGGCCAGAGCTCTGTCTCTTACAGACATTGCCAGAGAAGCCAGATTTTTAAGGAATGTTGATGAAGTGCTGTTAATATCAAAGAAGGGGAGAGAGTTTTGGCTGTGTCCAATGGTTGCTATGGAACACTGGTTCTATTAGAGAAGAGGCCGGAGCTCTGGCTGTATCACAAATGAGAATGGCTCTCTGACTACACTAGTGTTTGCCTCTGACACTTGTTATATTAAATATCGCCAGGAATGGACACCTGGCTTTTTCAAACCTGGGCTTACAGACCTGGCTATGTTAATATTTGATACAGTGTTATTATTTTAGCAGAATGAATTCATAGTTAGCAGGATGAAATTTCTGATATATCTGTTATTTACTATGTATGCCAGATTAAAATACAGGGGTGTTTTTAAAAATATTTTTTAGATAGAGATTGATCTCTGACCCTATCAGATAATGGCATCCACCTCTGTCTGGGATTAATACTGATATGTGTCATCTCGTGTCAGAAACATACAAGAACCCTTGCTAGAAGCCACTCTACTATTATTCTCTATCTCTGATATAAGGCACAAGCAGGATTAAAGTACCTGTTTCCTTTGTGTGTGGTTAAAATGGTGTGCTGATCACACTAAATATAATGAATCTATATAAATATAATGATATACCCTATGTACTTGTCTAAGTCATTTATATGTACCAAGTTATATTGGATAACAGAAATATATGATCATAATAAAAAACCAAGCATTTAGTGCCTGTTTTTGTAAAAGAAAATAATTGTTATATTTTGGAAAATTGGAATGTAATCCTATATTTTCAGGACGTTTGAAAACATTTTCACTGCTAGATTACTTGTTCCCAGAGAGTAGCAGGATGTTTTAAAGTGCATTAATTTTGTTATGGCACCAAAAATGTATTTATTGAAAAGTCTTAATCGTGTTTCAAATTTGGTTCTGAAATTCTCTCTCTACATATATATGTAATCTAAGTCTGTGTATTCCAAAAAATCAGAACAGTGTTATCAAAATTATCCAAGGTTCTGATCTGGTCAACATGACAAAGTAGTTTTAGGCATTTTGCATGTAAAATAGAAATTATGTCCTTCATAAATATATGAAAGCTTATACTATAGAAAAGATAGAATAGAATTCTTTGTAACTCTATGATAGTTTGCAAATAAGTGAAGAAGGAAAGCAAAATAAAAATAAAGAAGGACAGTAAAATTTCTTTTAAAAATCTAATTATCTTTTTATATGGAAGGTGAGTGGTTCTTTCTGTATAAAAAAAATGGAGTAGGTGAGTTCTGTTATTTTTTGTTGTAATTCTTGTCCTGGAATATGATCAAACAACTATAAATATTCAAGCTATACCCAAGTGGATTTTCCAAAAGTTACAGAGTAGGAGTACAGTTTGTTCAGTAGCACATGTTCATGGTCACAGTTAAGAGTTACAGCAAAAGATGCAGTGTCTTCATCAGTTGAGCCCGGTCATTTTTCCTAAGAATCTGTGTGACAGATACTTATGAGTCCCATCTCTCTAAGATCTTGCTCTGCTCTAACCTCACTATTTGTATCAGTCCATGCTGGACTGGCCAGAGCCCAGAGACAGACACTACTGGGAAGAAAATAGTCTGTCTAGATGAAGCTGGAGAAAAGACAATTTTCCCTGATAGAGGGAAGGTCAAATTAAAAAAAATCATGTTATTGAGCACTATCTGCTTTTCTTTTTAATTGTTGTTTGAAAAATGACATCATGCGTGTAATTAACTGAAACTTGAGAAGTTGTGGTCAGATCTGTGTCAGATGACATTGCATCGCATTGCATATACCCAGACAACATTTTAAATTATAAAGAAAGACAGATCTACTGTACACAACGTGCCCTTTTAAAAGGCTTGTTTTGTACCTTATTAATTAATTCTCTGAGGTTGTTTATATTTAGCCATCAGCTCCATCTGGGCCAGCAGCAAGATACCTCTTGCTGAAGGCACAGATAATGAGCTGTTACACTTTCATAAAAATGCCTTGTGTTTTGTTATTGAAGTCTGTTTCTAAGTCTGTTCAAACTTTCAGATGCAGATAAAATGTGATACAGAAGAGTAAATATGGAAACAAATGAAAATTTTCCTTCCTTTGATAATAAAGCAATGATGTGAAGTTGGAGGGCAACAAGGAATTCTCCAATTCGTTGCTATCTGAAAGTCTTTGAATAATTTCTTCTTCAGACATTCTGCATTCCTTCATAGATAGATGTAGCATTGTGTAGCACATGGCTTCAAGACTTATTAAAGGACTTTGCTAGTTACAGCCTTTTCCATCTGTTCTTAGTCCTGTGGTCTGCACTGTATTATTCTGTCTGTTATGAAAAATATGTACAGGATCTTTTCAAACTTCTGGGAAAAAGAAAAAAAATCTTTTGTGTGACCCTTAAAAGCTTGACTGTAGTTTGCCTTTAACATGGTTTCTCAACTAAGCAGTATGACTGGGGATAGTTTTCCATTATGCATAGCTTATGTTCCTTACCAAAATTATCTAAAGTAAAATCCCATATTACGTTCACCTGTATATTCTATTAGGAAGATATTCAAGGGTTTACAATTACAATTCCCATTTATCAAGCAGCTTGTATTTTGTTTACATAGCTGCAATGAAAATTTGGAAGGGAATGAAAACAGACCAGTTGGAGAGGAAGTTATGGTTTAAATACTAGTGGATAGAAGTTTATTTTGTAAGCATTTGAAACTAAATAGTGCACACACACATATAAGAAAGTATGTCTTGTCTGTTGAGCAGATAGTTCAGCTGGCAAGAAAAGAGACCAGTTGTTGAATAAAATTATTTTACTAATTAAAATGAATTATTTGCTGCTGTGACCTCTCTAAATACAACTTGGTCAAAGGGAGGCAAAAATAATTCCTAGCAGGAGATAATCAGCACAGATATTAATTTAATAGAAGAAGACAGATTGATTTATTCACTAGATATATGCAGGTTAGGCCTTTGAGTTCACTTTGTCATTTAAAAACATCTCCGTCCTTATGTGCCTATAAAGAATTATGTTTTGAAGGGTACTTTGTATCCAAGGTGATTTCTTCCCCCCGCCCATCTCTCTCTCTGTGCCTGTACAAGTATATGTGTGTATGTACAAACATAAAAACATTTATCTGTTAAAAACATTTTTTTGTATATCATTTTACCATTGGAAGAAGTAAACCTATTTCTCTCATACTGTACATCTCAGTACAGTCTGAATATCACAGAGGAAGAAAAAATTCTGATGGAAATTTTACTCCATTTTATACTGGAGGGGGTGGTGTGTCTGTGTTACACTCATTAAGAAGAAAAGGATTAAATTTTATAAAACTTTACTTAAATGTGCCTTTCTGAGCAGTTTATTAGAAATTGAACATTGTCTGAAAATTTTGAGAATGTGTCATGGTCTGTTTTCTGACTTGTCACCTTTTCCTCCAGCTTTATATGCTGAACATGATGCCATAGCGTATGGAATTTCCTTTGTCCACTTGAGGTCAGCTGACCTGGCTGTGTCCCTTCCCAACTCCTCCTGCCATTCCAGCCTTCTCACTGGCAGGGCATGACAAGATAAGAAATCCTTGACTTACTATAAACACTTCCAGCAACAGCTAAAACATCAGTGTGCGATCAACACACTTCTCTTACAAAATCCAAAACTCACTGTACCAGCTAATAGGAAGAAAATTAGTTCTACCTTAATAACATTTGTTATTTTTGTCAATACCTCTGGAATTCCCAGCTTCTACTTTAGGTGAACTTTACAGATTGGGTCATGTTGAGGAGGTAATGGCATTGTATGGGACACATACTTGAAATACAGTTGTGGAGCTTTGTCTGAGATATCATGTTATACAAAAATTGTAATAGTACTATCTTATTCCTTGATGTCTTTACATTCTGTTAATTATTATTATAATTAACATATATATAATATGTATATAATTATATATTATTATAATTAAAAGCAAGTTCAATTAATGCAGTAATTATTCTGGCATTAAGGTTTTGGAGGAAAAAAGAAATCTTTAGAAATTGTTTCCCAAAAAATCTAAGAGTAACATAACACCTTTGCCTCGATGAAAATTTAAATTTATTAGATCCTAGTAGGAATGTGAAAATTATCTATATTCATTTCAAACTTTTAGAGCCATTCAACATATTTTGAGAGAAAATATAATTTCATATCTGCATCTTCCTTTGAAAGTTTTATTTCAGAGAATCATGAAATTGNCTTTATATGCTGAACACGATGCCATAGCATATGGAATTTCCTTTGTCCACTTGAGGTCAGCTGACCTGGCTGTGTCCCTTCCCAACTCCTCCTGCCATTCCAGCCTTCTCACTGGCAGGGCATGACAAGATAAGAAATCCTTGACTTACTATAAACACTTCTAGCAACAGCTAAAACATCAGTGTGCGATCAACACACTTCTCTTACAAAATCCAAAACTCACTGTACCAGCTAATAGGAAGAAAATTAGTTCTACCTTAATAACATTTGTTATTTTTGTCAATACCTCTGGAATTCCCAGCTTCTACTTTAGGTGAACTTTACAGATTGGGTCATGTTGAGGAGGTAATGGCATTGTATGGGACACATACTTGAAATACAGTTGTGGAGCTTTGTCTGAGATATCATGTTATACAAAAATTGTAATAGTACTATCTTATTCCTTGATGTCTTTACATTCTGTTAATTATTATTATAATTAACATATATATAATATGTATATAATTATATATTATTATAATTAAAAGCAAGTTCAATTAATGCAGTAATTATTCTGGCATTAAGGTTTTGGAGGAAAAAAGAAATCTTTAGAAATTGTTTCCCAAAAAATCTAAGAGTAACATAACACCTTTGCCTCGATGAAAATTTAAATTTATTAGATCCTAGTAGGAATGTGAAAATTATCTATATTCATTTCAAACTTTTAGAGCCATTCAACATATTTTGAGAGAAAATATAATTTCATATCTGCATCTTCCTTTGAAAGTTTTATTTCAGAGAATCATGAAATTGTAGAATCGTTTGGGTTGGAAGGGACCATAAAGATCATCTTGTTCCAAACCATCTGCCATAGGAATGGGCATCTTCCAGTAGAACAGGTTGTTCAAAGCCCCATCCACACTAGCCATGAACACTTCCAGGGATGAGACAATCAGAAATTTTCTGAACAACCAGTTGCATTGTCTCACCACTGTCACAGTGAAAAATTTCATAGCACTTTAAATGAAAAGGAAGAAGGGTAAGCTTTCTTTTTTAATTTAGGATAAATATTTTGGAGTGGTTTGGATCTTGAAAACAGTTAGAAAAATTATCAGAGGAACTTTTTAATATATTTTTGCATCTATAATGAATTGAAGCATCTTTTGGCACAATGTTCACAGATGGCACCAGAAGAAGGAAAAGGTAAAGGGAGGGTCCCTTTTTTTGGTTGCATTTTATAAAATCATTTCAACTATGGAGTCTAAGCACACAGAGTGACTTTTATTCTCTCTTCTATGAAGGCAACTGAAACATTATCTTCACATTAAATACATGAATGGCTCGTCTGAAATGTAAGGACTTTGCAGTGTAATTAAGCCAGTCTCATCCTGAAGTGTTTATGCTTTGTTCACATAGGGAGAAAGTGTTTGTGTGTTTATTTTTGAAGTCATTATTAACAGAAAACAAAAGTTCATGAAACTTAAAAAAAAAGCTAATTCTGTGAGGGCTTTTTTGTCTTTACAAATACAAAAGAATTGTGTTTCTTTTCTGAAGTTTTTCTTTCACTGTGCATTTGCCAGTGTACGTGTGCACAGGGGTGTGAGGAATCTACAGTAACAAATGTGGCAATATATTTAGGTCCATTTTTTGCATCAACAGCGGGAAAAATCCCTAAGGGTAAAAAAGAAAACTGTGAATTAGGTCTTTGTCAAGTGGAGTTAGCTATGGAATTCATAAGGAATGCAGGATTTGACAGAAATGTAGAATGATGAAAACTTTCAGTTTATGGTATCAAAGCTTATTGACAGCACTTGCAAGCACTGGTCCAGAACGTGAATTTCTAATTGCTATTACCGAAAAATGGTTTCTACTGGTGGCCCTGGTTGAGTTTACTGTATTTCTCTGTGAACACTTATTGATCAGGGAAACACAGTGTTTTCAAATTGGCCCTTTCCCTTCATCCATATATTTTCTCCTGGTAGGTTGAGTATATCACTTCTCATTTTCCATTACAGATTCTTTCAAAAGGGCTGTTTGTGTACTTCCTTCTTTACCAGCAAACCTTTCAATTCTAGAAGGAAGCCCTGGCATAATTACTGCTAATCTTAGAGCATACAACTTACTTATACTGTGGTTTGAGTGTGTAAGAGAAGAGTTCCTTCATTGCAAAAGACAAAATTTCCAACTCCGGAATTTTTAAGGAAAACAGTTCTTGTAAACAGAAACTGTCAGCATGGGTGTTGTGTAACAGCCTTGTGCATAGGGATCATGTGAATGATCATCATGGCAGGAATGATTCAATTATATATTTAATTAGTTATTAAATCTGTGAGGAATGAACAGCAGATGGATTTACTGCTATATAAGTACAGTTTCTATTGTTGATTTTCCCGTAGCTGTTAGTTCTGTTTGAAAATGGTCCTGTCCTGACATTCAGTGCTATGCCTTAATGGCTTTTAAACGTTTATCAGTGTGATTCAAGCATTTGCATTTCAGAATGCTCTGGCTTTATACTTATCATTAGTTTGTAGAATACTTTGCAAGGAGACATGCAATATAAGCTAAAAATACACTAACAATGTTTTATACAGTTAAGAACTTTAGGGCAGCATAGGTGTAACCTTGCCTCTTTAAACACAAGCATAGCAAATCACCCTTCACTGTTATTATCATATCCCATTGGTTTAGTAAGGTTGCTACCTCATAAACTATACAATTTGGCCCTACGGGCTGCAAAAGCAGGAATTCTATCTTTATGTTTATTAGAAGAAGGAAGCCACTGCTTCCAATATAACTAAAAATGATCTCTCTCTAGAGAGAGAACTGATCAACACATTTTTAAAGATAAACTCTTTTATTATCCCAATGCATATATATCTTTGTGTGTATATTTATACATATGATTTTTTATATATGTGCATCTGTATGAGTATGTTTTTCAGTTATGAGTAAGCAATAGATTTTTGCCATTATTTCAAAACCAAGACTCGGTCTTAGAAAAAGCAAAAAATAAATGCAATTTTAGTGTAACACGTTTAATGGTTCTGCTGCTAAGAACTTTAAGATCCTACCAGAGCAGTCTGAATTAAGGGTTTACCTTTAGGTTCATGATCAATATGAACATGCTGACAGTCTTCTAGTTGTATCCTGAATTGTAACTTCAGTATTTATTGGAAAGGTTTGTTTTCGTAGTGTTAAAACTTTTGTTAACTAAGGTCTTTCCTGTTTTCACTTTGACATATTCACACTCTGTGTAACAGGACATAAAAATGTCCTGTGGATCACAGGAGTCCTGCTGCTAAGTAATAATACTGCCTTATGGTGGCACTATACTTCTTATATAAGTCTATATAAACAATTACTATTTATGGCATAGCATCCTAATATAGTATAGTATAGCCTCTGGGAAAGTTCTCATTAATTTTTTGTAGGGCTGTGGTAATCTTTATGTTAAAATTTCCCACAGGGACTGACCAAACCCATGATTTTCATTTCACAGGTACTAATAGTTTTTGTCTTTAATTATAAATAAGTAAGCTATCATCTAGGACTTTTATTCTTCCACATAGAGTATTTGAAAACTTAGTACAGGTTCAACAAGAATACATATTGATTTCTATCTATGAAAACACATTTAAGTGTGAGAAATGGTCATAGTACAATATTTACTTTTAAAAACATGTTACACAGGATGAAGGAATACTAGTTCATCTGCTAAAAATTTCCTAGAACTGGTAAATTAGAATTGCAATATTTATCTTCTATTTATTCATTTAGTTAGTTAGTTATTTGCTTGCAGCTACCCTGTTGTTTTTCTCTATGATTTCCTCATAAATTGGTTGAATGATTTTATGCCTTTATGCTTCCTTTAGGGATCTTACTCAGTAATTCTAAACAATGAGACAATTAAACTTTTTTTTTTTTTTTTTTTTTTTTTTTTTTTTTTTNTTTTTTTTTTTGTTAAAATGTGTCTCAATAGCAGCTATAATATCACGTAATTTTCTGAAAGTTTGTGAAGCATCAGTCTTGGTGATAGTGTTAAAATCAGGGGCAAGAGGAGTTCACTATGATATTAAATCTAATCCAAAGTGACCTGAGTGGAGACTGTGATGGATATACCTTTAAACTGTTGTAAACCATGACTTGAGTACAGCATGTTCCAGGAATTGCTGCATCCATAAAAACCAGTGGAGAAAGACTCTGACACAGCAGAGACAAGTCTAGTCTGTCTTTGGTGCCCAGTAACTTCACGTAAAACACCACCTCTCCTATCCTGCATTCACTGTAACAGATGGAGCCCAAAGTCATGGACTAAATGAAATCAGTGGATAATTTTTTGGTATTTGGGAAATTTTATTGGCATTTTATGGATATTTTACACAGGTGATACATAGACTAAGGGAACGATATCTGTTGAAACAGTTTTGGACAGTGTGCTGTTTGAGCATGATGTATACAGTATAGTCTAATGATGGGAATTTGTCCTGGTTTTGATTGGGATAAAGTTTTTTTTTTTCATAGTAGCTGGTATAATGCTGAGTTTGAGATTCAGGGTGAGACCAATGCTGCTAAGCACTTATGCAGAGGTAAGGTCTTTTCTGCTTCTCATAACACCTCAACAGTACAGAGGCTGGGGGTACACAAGGAGTGGCAAGGGGATGCAGCTGGTACAGCTCACCCCAGGTGGCCAAAAAGATATCTCATACCATTTGGTGTTATACTTAGCTATAAGAGCTAAACGAAGAAGAAAAACGGGAAATTTTGAGCCATGGCATTTCACTTCCCATGTCACTATGGCATGTGATGGGGTACTTCCTTCTTGGAGATGGCTAAACACCTGCCTGTGCATAAAAAGAATTCCTTTTTTGTGTTACTTGCATATGTGGATTTGGCTTTACCTATTGAACTTTCTTTATCACAATCCATGAGTTTGTCACTTCTACTCTCCCGATCCTTTTCTTCATCCCACTGTGATCAGAGTGAGCAAGTGACTGTGGGGTATTTAGTTGCTGGATAAGGTTAAACTATTACATCATTTGAACTCAACCACGTGCTTTCTGTTTCACAACATTTTGTCATATTCTTGTACTCCATCTTGTGTTTGCAGTTATTTATGGAGATGGTAAGGTATTTGGTTTAGGGGCCCTGGTTCTGAGTCTGATCTTGCTCTTTGTCTTTAAAGCTGTCTGTCTGTGTATCAGAAAGTTTTTTTTTGTGAACCTGAGGCCAGATGTGGATCTCTATCTGCATTTTGATAAAAAAAAAACAGGAGAGTATTGATTTCTGTGCAGACAAAACACACTCAGACTAATGAAGAATGACAGTGCAGGCTTTTTTTAAAAAAAAAGAACTAGGAAACATCAAGATAATGAATCACACCTACTGTACAGCTTTGTGTATATGCTTTTTATTGAACTCTACAGAATGCCTAAATAGTCTTTGAAGTTTAATGAATTAGGAGTGCATTTTCGACTTGTAAAAGCATGAATATGATGCATGAATCATTTCACTCCTAAGAAGAAAACATCACAATCATGTTCCTACAGTTTTAAAAGTAAATTCTTTATTTATTTTACATTAATCAAAACATATGCCAATATCTTTGTCTCTGGGTACATTTATAATTTTAGAACAATCTCTAACTGGACGTATAGAGCAGATGCCAAAGACATTCTGAGTTAAAATGCTCAGGAGTAACAGTGACCAAGCCTTTGCATGGAGCAAACCGTTGGAGAGCAAAGAAGGCAGTTGTAAGCAAGAAACAGTAATGGTCGAATTTTTGGAATGAGAAAGTTGAAAATGCTCATGACAAAGCACATTAAAAAGAGTATGATAGCTACTATTTTAAAGGATAAAGAGTGTGTGAAATATGAGTGTTGGCTGAATTCTTCTGTGAAGGAAAGCTTGAAAAAATATTTTCTTCATTTTAATCTCCACAGATATTAATGAGATAGGCACTAGAAGAGAAAATGTACTAATCATATGGATTATATGGATAATTTATGGATTTTTTTTTTGATTTAATGAGATAAAACTTTCTTAAAAAGAATCTTAAGATCACTGTGCCAGAATAATTACTGAATAGGAATATAACAATAGTCGAGTCTACAGATGCTATTTTGATGCCAGCAGTCACTAAGGAATAATAAACATAGACCCATGTAGCAATATTCCTTCAAATTAATACTTAGTTAAACTATCAGACTCAGACCCTGGCTTTCATGAAGAGGACTGTACTTCATCAAAACAACTCTACCAATCAGACATCTGCAGTCCCTTAATTAACTTTTTGGCCCTTTGTTGGACTTTCTCAAGTAAACAAAAAAGCAAGTCCCAACCAAACAAAGAACAAAGAGGGAAATGGTTTCAGTGCTTGATAACAGCAGCAGCCACCAGCCCTGTCCTCTGACCCTAGAAGAGGTTCAAGCTTGGAATAACATTCCAAGTATTAATAATTAGTAATGACTTCTGATCTAAAATTGATTACTTATTGACAGGTTTGGAGAATGATGAAGTAGTTCTGCAGATACTAAAAGTCATTCAGATTAATTAAAATCTTCTAAAAATGCTTTTTATAAAGCTGGAAATATTATAAAGTCTGTATTATTCCCTTGTTACAGCTGTAATATTTAACGCATCTGTGTTGCATTATATAGGGGAAAATCAGATCAGGAAAAATGGTAACTGAAAATAGAAAAAGTTGCTTGTTTGTTCTCTTCCAGACTTGCTTCAGATATTCCTAAATTTTTGGGGCGATGATGAGCTAGAAAAGTGTAGAATTTTACATTGTGTTGAAATGTTTTTCAATATTTTTCAAGAATTTTTAATGCATTCCCATTAGAAGAACAGACATTATTAGGCAGACTTATTTCAGATAAACTAAGAACAATTATAGAAACTCATGAAATAATTTTAAGTTCTAAATTTAGACGCTTCCTATGAAAAACACTAAAAGTACACCTGTTTTGTAAGCTGTCCTCTTGTCATGAATTTATTTTTGTACAAATCATGGATGTTTTTTGTAGCTTGTAAGATTTAATAATTGAACATATTTACTACCTTTAATTATTTACTACAGAAATTTTAAAGAGGGACCACTTTTAATTTTAATACATGTAGAAAATAATCATCCTTTCTTGTTAAGAATTGCTGTTGGAGCTATTTATAAGTTTATAAGTACATATGCATATTTACATGTATTAAAAGAGACTGCAAGGAGTTTGCCTACAATACATATGATATACAAAAAAAAAAAAAAAAGTTTATCTGGAGATTACAAAAACCCCTGAACACATTATTCCAACATCTTGTTATATAGAGAAATTAATAGACGTCTATTATTAAAATTATGAGAACTGATCAATTATCACTTCCACAAGTACGGAACAACAAGCTGGTATGAAGGAACACAAATATTTATTTTGCCTGCTTATATTTCTTAATATTTATTATTCATGTTATTATCCAACATTACAGCATTCTACAAAGAACAGAATTAATAACATTATTATTTACAGTAATTATCCCTCTATACTTATTACAAATACTGGCAATGCTGTTTATTTGAGTTCAAGTTATATTCAGTGGAATTATTACTGATTTTTTCCACTAAATTAGTATGTCAGTCTATCTAAAATCTTAACAACATGCTTTTTAATAGTTAATTTTTTATATGAATACTTATGGGAAATGTTCCTATTTTATTAATGCAACTAGTGACACTCAATTACTGGTGACTAAGCAAAAGCAGTTCATCATTTTTATTTTTAAGAGATTCTATCTGTGAAGCAATAATTCGTCTAGCTACAGCCCATCAGTCTGAAAGTAACAAATTTCCTCAAATAAACAACATAACCACTCACAGCAACTTCTCCCTGAGATTCAACTTCATTTGATAAGCCAACTGGACCAGTCTCCCTTGAGTTCATTGTCTAGCCAGCGAATGGAGGCAGAAGGAGGTCTTGAGAGTCTTCACCTGAAAATGATATTCCCATACATTCAAAATGTACTGCTGCTTCCTAAGTAATTGGTGTTTCTATTCAGAGGAGAAGAAATGCCTCATTGCAATTTTTCAGACTTGCTTCGTATTTATAAAATAGTCTCAAATTTCACAACTTTAAGTTCCACACAACAAGACCATGAGTAAAATTTTTCACTTGTATAAGAGAGGTGTGAAGGAAGCTGTAGCAAAACCAGGACTTCATGCACTTGAAAAAATCTGGATAAAATTTACTCATTATCGTTGACTCATAATAAAGACAAGAAGCAGAAATTTTAAGACAGACTGACAATCATTTCTGTCAAGGCAATAATTCTATTCACCGTTGAACGTAGCATCATAGATGAAACTTTCTCTATATCTTCTGTACAGAACCAACAGAGAATTTTTGTCTTTGTACTTGCCTGAAACTTTTGTTCTAGCAGGACAAACTGAGAGTCTCTTTCTACCATTTTTGTGGCTGCTCATAATGCTTAAAAAACATGCTGTGAAGAAGAATGTAAGTCATTGACAGATATATCCTATGGAGCAATCTATTTCTGGGTGCAAAGGTACTTGAATCTGCAGATGTTTTCTCAGAGGAGTGTTTCATCCTACATGACTAGTACTGTTCAGAGAACCTGCTGGTGTGACCTCAGTGATCCATTCCTTTGGCCTGAGCTTACTTTGACAATTGATCACCTTCTAACATTTTCCGTGGTGAGGACAGATCATCAGTAAACATAACTTACAGAATCCAGGAACAGGAATGTTGAGCACATGGTGTATGAAGGAGGAAAATGTCTGCAGCGTGTGTAAAGACAAAGCTAAATGTTTTCCACTCCAGTGAAACTGCTGTTAATTGACAGTCTGTATATCAGAACTTCAGGAGTCTGTTCTTCAAAACAAATTGCCTATGTGCAAGGCCTAGATTTGTACACACAAGTGAATAGGCATATAAAAAGGACAATCCACTCCCTTTTAAGTATAGAGGTAGCTGTTGGACTTCTGGACTTACTGGAATTCAAGAGGAAGGCATAGAACTTAGATAAGCTTTTTGCATGCCTAACAGTAAAAGTATGAGTTTTACAAGAACAACCTGGATAGATGTCTGTAATTATATTTCCAATCTAATTGGAGAACCACCAAACAACTGAAGTTTGAAGGCATCTCTGGAGACTATCTAGTCCAGTGCCTAAACTCAGGGCAAGGGCAACTGGAACAGGTTGCCCAGGACCATGTCCATTCAATGTTTGAACATCTCCAAGGGCATATGCAACTACTTTAGCTATTTGCTCCAGTGTTTGACCATTGCCACAGTCAAACAAAAAAAAAAAAGGTTTTTGTGTTCACACGGAATTACGTGAACATTTTCTTCTCCAGCCTGAACAATTCCAGCTCTCTCAGCCTTTCCTCACATGACAGGTGCTTCAGCCCCTTAGTCAATATCGTGGCCCTTTGCTGGACTTCCTCAAGTAGCTCCATACAACTCTTGTACCCATAAACGAAGAACTGACTTATACAGTCTTGGACAAAGGGTAGGCAGAATGGAGGCAGAATGTGTCTAGAAGGACCTTGGCAGAAGTATATCTGTATTTATATATATATAATCATGCAGGGGAAAAGACAGACTAATGAAATAGGAAGCACTAGAGTTACTGAGGCTCTGAAGCAGAAGGCCAGAGGAGCAAGAGGTTATAAAAGACAGGCATATAATCTAGTGAGTAAAAAGTTCAAGATAAAAAGTGGGGGAAAACCCTTCAAAGAGACGTCAAATCATTGACTGAGTTATGAGCAAAAAAAATCCACTTATTGGATTAGTACTGTAGGCTCTGAGAGGTTGTAGGTATTCTGGAAATAAACATATAATATATGAACTCAGAGCATCATAGAATACACGTGTTTTCAAGATACACAGTGGACAAGCAAATAACTCACAACCTCTCTGCTAGATTAATTTCTTTCATGTTCTTATTTTGATGTTAAAATACCTTGAGTTTCATATTGTGAATATGATGGTCGAAGTTATTCATGAATTATTTGTTTTAGAACATCTTCACACCACGCAGAGATTTACCATTGTTCCTTAGGTTACTGAGACTCACTTATCAAAGAAAGAACCAGATGTTCTGAGCAGATAAATTATGTCTTCCAGCAGTGAAAACTTACAGGTTTTCCAGGTAATATAGTGTTCTAAGTGCAATATATCTTAGCTAACTGCAGGTATTTGGAAGTTGGATGTCTGCACTAGTAAGCCAAGTTTATAGTTATGGTAGAAGAAATAATACTGCCAAGCACCTCCAACTGATTTGTCTTGGGTGCCTGTTTTGGGGTGAGATGAATTCTTATCATATTATGCCTGACCTTCTGTTGACTATGACAAAAGGTGACCAGGCTGAAAAAGTTAGATGTCTAAGATTTAAACAATTCAATATAGATGGGTTAAATTTATTAACTGCAGAGGACAAGAAGGAAAAGACCTGTATAAATTCTCTATACTGAAACAGAGCTTTATTAGATCAGAAAATGTGAGATTTGTTCAAAATTTTTTACTTTATATATCTATATATTCTTTATCTTCTATATTTTATATATCTATATATCTATATATCTATTCAAAAATTTGTATTTTATACAATTAGAAAATATGCCATGTTAAAAATCCTTTTTTTCAGTCCATTCCCTCAAGAACCTGAAAACACAGGGAGAGAAGTTTTCCTAACAATCACCAGTTTTATGTCTATACAGGCTAAATGACCAGGACAGTTCTAGAAAATACTGCTTTTTCTAGACAGCAGCAGCCTTTGACAGGCTTTGAAAGGACACTGATTTCTCAAAAATGCAGACCAGCTTCAGGAGAAGTAAGGGGCCTAAAATGATGACAATCACATTTCTTAAAGTTAACAATCTGATGGCATTGTGTAATTTTTCTGCTTTCACTGCGTCTGAATGTGTTGGGAATACAGAAGAAAAATCTGTACAATTGGAATTGTGTCTTTTGGTGTGGATGATCTTCAAAATGCTTCAATCATTCTCTATGCAGCATATAAATACATTCATTGCAGCAATAAAGATGTCTAAGTATTTTCCTCTTCTATTCGTTTGACTTAACTTTCATACAAATTTATATCCAGTCCTTTAAAAATGTGTGTCTTGGCCTCTCTCTATTAAAACAAAGATTTGCCCAAATGTGGTCTTTTTTGAGTCTTTTACTTTGTGTTTGCAAAGAAAACAGTGTCATTTATCTAGTTTAATTGCAAAAGACATTAGAGGAGACTCATACCTTTCATAATGGCAGGTCAAATGACCTACCACACCTTCTAAAACTTTGTAGAGCATAATTCTTTTAAGTTCCTTGGAAGTTCAGATATTAACGTATAACAAACACATTTGCTAATTTAGTGATAAGTTTGCCTTCATTTGTTTTTCATCTTGCTTACATATAAATTTTTATACAAGGTATAAGTAGGAGAATCATGATCAATGAGGCTTGAAAACTTGTTACTATACAGCATTACTGTAAATTTGCTGCATATTTCATCCACTTATACTCAGAAAACTACTATTTCTTTGTACCTCACCCTCGACAAGGAAAAGCCTCAAATAAAATAACCAAGCAACAAAAAGAAAAAATTCCAAACATGTTATCTTATCAATTAATGTTAAAAACCCAGCAATAGCTGACATATGAAGCATTGGAAAATGAATTTCATACAGAAGTTAGTAATATCACAAAGATACGTGTCCTTGGAATATCTGAGAAATATTCCAAGACATTTATGTGACCAGAAAAACAAACCGAGATTTCAATCCTTGAAAGAAAAAGCAGAAAACATCAGACAAATTCCTACAAAAAATATGCGAGACGAGAGAAAAATGGATAATAAACTGTGATGTAAGAAGCTATACAAAAATAAAATCCTGAAAAAGATTGTAATGGATAATGAAGAAACTGGACAATCAACTGTAAACAGAAATATCTGTAAGTGAGGGTAAAAATTAATGAATCTAACCAGAAGCTAAATCAGTTTTGAATAGTTGTGGGAGCAGGCATAGATGAATCTGTATTACAAGGAGAATATTAGCTGCACAAATACTAAAGTACACATGCAAAAGTATGATTTTGTTAAGCCTCCTCATTGAATCCTAGGTCAAGATAACTATGAAGACCTGGACAACACATCCTGCTGTATATAACAGGCTAAGAAACTTTTAAAAAAGAAGAAAAAATTTATCACTGAGGAAGAAATTGATAAATAATGTGGAGTCTTAAAGGTAGTAACACTCTTATATATACAACCTGCCCATATGACCTGAAAGACTCCTGACAAACAATCAATAGACACCAAGAGAACGAATTCCCTTCCAGTACCAACCCACTGCCAAGATGACGCTTACATAAGTTCAGTAGTATTCTAACAAAACAAAACAAAATGTTAAGGGTTCCCATTGAAGGAGCTTCAGGTCACAAATTTAATTTATTTTTGCAGAAGGACCAGCTGATTTCATGCAAAGCTGCAGCATAGTCAAAGACGAAGAAAGAGTATATAGATGGGGGAAAAAAAGAAACACATAACAACATAGAAAGCTTTTAATTGTCTTTTTTGGTGATGAAAAAGCAAGTTTCTCAGCACAGGAGAAAATTTCATCCCAAATGGAATTCCCTATTGCAGGGGACTGTAGAGATTTGTCACCAAATGAAACAACTGGTATATTTATTATTTCAAACCAACACCCTGGTTATGTTTAAATTTTAAGAGTCCTAACTGTAGTTGCTTTGTACCATATTGTAGAGCTCTTGTTACATATATATAAACTAGATTGTGTTATTGGTGGTCCCTCAATTTAAATTAATGCTCAAGTAATTCAGTGTTTCCTTAAAATTTAGTATTTCTTGTTTACTACCTAACACTGAACCTATATATGTCTAGCTAAACCTAAACATATATTTTATTATATTTAATTAATGTAACTCTGCAATTCTTGATAAATTTTAATTTGAATAGAAGATCAAAAACAGTCTCATAACTTGATGTTAGAAAATAAAATTATACTTCATGTACTATCTATTAAAATTGCCTTACTTTGATTGTAACAGCAAAAAAAGAGTTTTCTGTCAGGTTAAATGTGTAACACTGGCCTTTAATATAGAATGAATTACTCTCGAGTGAGTAATAAAACACGGTGTTATAAACATTAGCGCATTACTGCCTACATATTCTCCTGCATGTCTTATAACTTGTACTCATCATAATAGCTGCTCAGCCAGACTTGTGTTTTGGAAGGAATCATTACAGGTCTTATAGTATAATATTTTAGTCCTTCACAAATCCTGTAGGACAATGTTACATGTGATTTAGTCTTATAGGATTACCTCACAGTCATCTAGAAATCCCTTTAATCCATCAGAAAATCCTTAGGATTGTTTTGTAAAGGCACAAAGGGACATAGATCTGACCAAGTCTGCTTCTTTCACAAAGAAGTTCCTTCAAGATGTAAGAATCACATCCACAATTTCATGTAATGTTGATGGCATTTTCCATTTCATTTTAATAAACTCTTTTGGTCTTATAGTTTGAATTTTAAGCACGGAACATATGTAAAGGTTTACATTAGCTCAATTTATTGTAAAGTTTAAGGTGATCTGCTGCGTGTAAGAGTCTAAAAAAATAATTCATTTGCAAAGTAGTTGTAACTGCTGTAAAACTCAAGGTTAAAGTGATCCCTCCAATATCTAGAATCATCACCACATTGAACCCTAACCTAGACTTCTGAGTAAATACCTTTAATATATACTTAATATACTCTCATATATACTTTCATATATACTTCACATGTAGTTATGTGAAGTAATATATACTATATACTATTCACTATATACTTAATATATTCAGCTACCATCAGTGTCTAACAGACAAAAATTATCTACAGAATGAGTCTTGGAAACATGGAAACATGGCAACAATATACATGTATTACACACACACACACACACACACACACACATATATATATATGCACACAGTAAGAGAGTGGCAATTTGTTAAGAGGAAGGCTCATTCCTATAATTAGTTGTATTTTTTAATTTACCACTGGAAAAGTTTGGAACAGTTTGAGACTGTCTCTCTATATAACATATATGTACATATATTTTCATCTTTGGGAAGTGTCCAAGCGACACAATGCCATAGGGACCCCAGCTAGCTCGCGCTCTCCCTGGCAGGCGCCGTGAGTGACCATTCCTGTGCCATATCACGGCTGGGGTGATGGTAGAGTGAGGCTGCTCTCAAATGACACACTGCTGCAGCACTGTGAATCAGAGCAAAGAACAGGGAGAGGGTCTCTCAGGAGCTTCTCAAAGGATTTATTCCCCCAAGGGCTGCATCTGAGAATAAAGCAATCTGCCTGCACTTGCACAGTCTTTTAAATGAGGGAGGAATGGGTGAAGGATACAATACTTCAACCAGCTGGGGTAAAACTGGGAGGGGATTTAGGAGGGACTCAAAATATGACAGCCTATAGGGAAGACAAAGGGAGTGGAATCGAGTCACATGGACCAACGGGGCTCTGTGGAACTGGGGAATTCCAGGGAGGGATTTAGGACTGACAGGGAATTTTCTAGAACAAGGGATAGGAATTAGGGAGGATTGACATTATGAGAATGAGGTAGCAGATGGGTCTGGGGGTGAATGACAGCTGAGCAAGAGAGGAAGAAACCTGACGTAAAAATGTCAGAGTCCAGGGTATGCCTCTGGCTGCCCTGGATGGTCCAGGACCCCGACAGGGGGGTCTGGGACCCTGTCACAGGACCCAAAGTGACACTGTCTTTGATCTGAGCCCAGGGGAAAAATTACCAGCTTTGCATGAAGAACTACAAACCCCAGGAGTTTGATGTAAATAGTAGTTAGCTTATCACAGGGTGCAAATGAGGAAGGCAAGATGGAGGAATCAGGGTGTGGCCCTGTTCTTCCTACTTGTCCTTGTCCTCCATCTTCTGCTGTGGTGGGTCACAAGGGATGGGTGTAGAACAGAAGTGACATATCCAGTATAGGTAGTAGGTATTGATAATAGACTGTAAATGAGGAATACGTTGTGCACAGTGGTTGGGGTCAGAGAAAGGGTACAAAAGGTCCAGCCCACCCAACCTGGGGGATGTCACCTCGTGCTCTGCCACAGCAAGGACCTTTGCTGAGCACAGAAAGAACTTAGAGATAAGAGACAATAAACAACCTTGAGAAATCTGAACTGATGAACTCTGACTCTTCTGCTTCTGGCACGGGCATTCAAAGGAATAAAGACTCTTAACCCATTATTTCTGGAGAGAAAACCTCCCAAGATAAAACCAAACATTTCAGGAGGGAAAACAGGAACAAACCATTCAACAGGGTTTACAAAATATGAAAAACCCACCACCACATCCAAATGTGATGTGATTTGCAAAATCTATCTGAAGGTTTTCAACCTATCTGTTGAAGGATTTGAAGAAGAGGAGTTTCTATAGGTACAACTGCAGCAAAAGGAAAACAAAGAAAAATGTCTGTCCAGCTGCTGAACTGGACAGAAATCTTGTGACAAAGACACTGTACCTGAATTGCTCAATGTCTTCTTCAAGTCACTCTCTATTGATAGACCTGCCTCCCACAGTCCTAGGTCCTTGAGTCTCAAGGACAAGTTTGGGGCCAGGAAGATTTATTTCTCCTTGAAGTAAACTAAGGAAGACTTAAAGGCAGAGGAAGATCAAGTCATGGAACATTCACCCAAACTGTAGGGAAGTTCACAGATCTTTAGAACGTCCACCAACGAGTGCAGAAGGAAGTGACCAATCTCTTTGTGAGGTCACTCCTGATTATATTTGAAAGAATGTGGAGGTCAGGATTAATTCCTGAAAGCTGGAAGATGGCAAATAGCACATTTATCTTCAAGAAACACAAAGAGGAACAACGAAGGAACTGTAGGACTGACAGCTTCAGCTCAACTATGGGATAGTGATGGCACAAGTAATCCTGTAAACCATTTCCAGAAACATGAAAGACAAGAGAGTGACTTAGAGCAGTCAGCACGGATTCAGCAAAAGGAAATCTTGTGTGACCAACCTGATAGCCTTTTTATGGTTAGATGACTGCCCAGGCAGGTGAAGGGAGAGTTGTAATTGTTGTTTATTCAGACTTCATGGAAATATTTTACACTGTCCTCCTTGCTATCTTCATTGATGGAGTGATGAAATACAGGTGAGTTCTGCTTGCAGAATCACAAAGATATAATTGTTAAGACTTGTGGCTTTCAGTTCCCTGTTGAATTGTAATGGTTGAACATTACTTGAAATGGAAAGAAATTGTTAAATTTCCACTCCTTTAGACGTACTTTTTAAAGCCTTTTACTGATGACTCTATTCCAGGTTTTACCCTAACCTTGACCATGGATGAATTTTTTTTTTAAATACTTTTTTTTTTTTTTTTAATCTTTTATATGGTTTTCTACACTATACAGCTCTAGAACAGAAATTAATTTTGGGTCTTCAGAAAGCATGACCAAATGAACATTACGAATTTCAGTGTGTCCAATGTACAATAAAGACAGACTGTAGGGAATAAAACTAACAATCTATTGTTTCTTCTATATGACTCAGACAATTTTCCTTTCCACTTCAGGCAACAGCTATGCTAAACATCCTGAACCATGACCTTCAGGAAGAATAAACTCTCACTTTTTCTCCGAATTGGTACCTTTCCAACATGGGTTGATGCCCAGCTCATTGACCTTCCCTTGGAGCTGTATAGAGAAGGACATTGCTAACCTCAGGATTTACCCAGCCCTCAGACTGTCTTGGATTTTTTGTTTTTGTTGTTTTGTTTTGTTTTCCCAAAACTTTTTTTAGTTAAAAAACATGTTACTTCCTTAAAAGCAAACCATTTCTAATGAGACCTGTCTAAGCTTCCTACACATTTACAGCAAAATTTCTTCCTCTCCACATCAAATCTCTCAAAGAACAGCTGTTATGATCTGGTGTGCTGATCTCTCTCAACAGTTATGACTTTGACTGCTTTACTTCACATCTCAAACTTTACCAGCTCTTTTCTCCCCTCTCCTGATACCTTTAAACATATCAGGACCAATCCTAGTTTATTAAAGTTCAGACTATTGCTGACTGGACAAATTTCAAGTCTTTCTCTTCAAGTGCCCTAGGACATGTTTCAGGATACATCTGTATAGAGAGATATCAGTATGAAGTGCAGCCCAGAATCTTTGAGGCTTCCTCTGTGTTGAGTCATTGTGTTTTATCGTCAGAGACTGAAAAGTTACTGTCAATGGCTTGAACGTTTTTAAGGACTTTTGTCCACTATGGCAAGTAAACAAGGTTGAGGGAGAAGAACGTATCAAAAAAGAAAACCAAACCCAGCAGCTGTCCTGAAAATCAGCACTGGAGGGGCTTGGGGTGGAGGAGGCTATAATTCAAAGGCTTATCTACTGAGGCCAAGATTGCAACATTCACCTCACAACAGAAAGGGGAGGAGGAGAGGTTTTGGGGGTGTGGTATCTCCTCTGGTCAAAAGGAGTAAACATCCATCCTCCCTTAAATAAACTGTCCCAATTGCAGACCCCTCACTGTGGGAAGGCCACATCCACAGGACATTCACATGAGGGCAGCTGAGGGGGTGTCATCATCCATCAAAAACTCCTGAAGTGCTGCCCAGACATGTTGCTGAGGCCTTGCACTACAGCACTGCATGTAATTCAGAAAGATGCAACAGATCCAGTCTTCTGCAAGAGATTGTGTCAAACCTTCCACCCCAGGGGATGTACCCCACCTGGTCCAAGTGTAATCAATTGAACTCTGCATTTTGAGGAACCTTCACCACCTGAAAGATCAGAAGAAGAGTATCAACAACAGGCTGTTATTGACATCCACAGAGTGGTGATATTTTCTATTTAATCTGTCTCTGTCATTCTATTTCTCTCCACCCCACTACTTCTTTTTCTATTTATTTTCAATTCTCACTCTCCCTCAAATTTACTCTTAAATAAAATTAATACTACTGACTTCGGCTTTTGGTCTCATTTGCTCCTTAAGTCAGGCAGAGACACCTTTCTGATAATTTTAGTAACTGGATCTTTACGATTAGGTAAATACGCTGTCTTCTCAGAACTTAAACTGGAAAGTGAGAATCTTCTGTTTCTGGTTTTGTGAGGGTTTTAATTTTTTTTTTTTTTTTAATGTCAAAATTGCTGTCCAAAGTGAAATAAGACTCTATTGAGTTATCTAAACATAGATATAAAATACTAATTTTTAAAGTTTTTGCTCTGGCATCAAAATACTATTTCTAGGAGAATGTGGTCTTTCTCAGCTCTTTGCCATAGAGTCAACTTCGTAAAGATAATTTGTTTATGCTAAGGAATTCAGGTAGATAAATGTGATAAAGAGGCTTTGGCATGTTGTCATGAAAGAAAAGACTATTCAGAATTTAATTACCTTAAAACTCAGATATATTCTATGTACATGTCATAAAAGCATGCACACTTTGAATTTCTTGCTTAATATTTGAAAACAGATTTGGAGTCGGATAAAAATGAATTTTTAAACTTTTAATGAAGGCTTCTTCTGAAACCATTTAAAGTCTATGGCAAGACTCCAAAATTACTTCAGCTTTGAATCAGGTCAAAAATTGTATTGCCCATATATCTTCAACCATTTTTTCTACTGTCTGTCAACTTTTCAGTCTGTAAGAAGGTAATTTTTTCGCTGTACTTAGTGATGTTAATTCCAATCAATATTATGTTAAGCACAATACATGCAAGCTTTTCCTGAAGAGATGTAAAGAAGTAACAGGCATTCAAGACAGTTGACACTATCTCTGAAAACCATAATGATTACTAAGAGAGTCAAATCAGGATTTATTAAATATAAAATAAAATTTAAAAACCCACTGATTGAAGTGAAATATAATGTTTCATACAGACACTTAATATAATCACAAATTACTTTTCCTTCATGGAAAATGAAAGGGGTTTTTTCTCCCTATTAGCATTTCAATTAACAACATTTCTACTGGTTTCCTTTTTAATGATAGTGTATAAATAGCAATATCCTTTAAGTAGTGGGTTTTTTTTAAATTTAAAAAAAAAGGGGTTTTTTTTGCATTAAGAACCTTAATAAAATTTCTTCATAGGAGTAGTATAAACAGTAAACCAATAAAATTGCTTGTTTCAGTTCAGAAAATACACATTGATTTTCATACTGATTCATATTTATGCCCAGAATGGTCCTCAGCACTCTTCACTGATGCTCACTTTGATTAGAGAATCATGCATAAAAAGTAACAGTTCCAGACAATTTTTTAGGCTAACTGTGTCATATTTTCTGAAATTGTGTGGTTCTACCAAAATCAGAGAAAGTAATGTAGATTGATAGAATGATAGTATTTTAAAAGAATTGAGATAGAGGTTTGATAGAGATATTGGAGAAATTAAGATATTTTGAATTTATGAATGGAATCCTTTTGTGCAGAAGAAAGCATCTAAAATGTCTATATGTTCAATCTTCCCCAGCCAAAACAAAGATGTCTTGAGTTTAAAATAGTTTGGAGGGAAATTCTGTGCTTTTGTTCATGTCATAATAAATATAAAAAGCAAATAAGCTTTGTCTATAAATCAACAAAAAACAAGAACTAGTAGTATTGCAAACATAAGCTTATGATTCTTTAAACAAAGTTAAATGAAGTGTCATTCCACTCAGTAATAAACAATATTAATACAAGGAAAAAGCCTTGACAGGAGTATGCTGAAAATGCTCTTGCTATTAAAAGAGCACCTAAAACAGTCTTAATTGTGACTATAACTTAGTTGGAAGCATTGCTTCATCAGTCTTCAAAACAAAATATCAGTGCTTCTTCCTGGGGTCAGAGAAATAGAGGAGGAGATTTACTCACTCTGGCTTAATCCTAGCCTAGATGACTCAGGGGATCAACACAACATTTACACAGAATTGCTAATCAAAATCTCATGTTAAGCTACCTTTTAAAATTAATGAAATACATTTTTATGAGAAAGAACTTTATCAGTGTTCGGGTGACTGTGCACTGGCACAGATTGTCCAGAGAGGTTCTGGAGTCTCCCTCACTTGAGATATTCAAGAATCATCTGGACACAATCCTCTGTCATGGGGTCTAGAATGACCCTGTGTGTGCTGGGAGGTGGGACCAGATTACACCCAGTGGTCCCTTCCAGCCTTACCCATTCTGTGATTCTGTGACTGTGATTCTGTGATTTTTTTTTAGGAAGTATGTATTACTCTTTAACAAAACTAAATGGACCAGGTTGAGCAGCTTCAGTATAGAGAACTTTGAAAATATGTAAATAGAAGAGTAATTCCACTTTGATTACTTTTAATTTCTGGAAGCATTTGTGGACAAGCAATTCCAGTCTGATTACTTTTAGTGATAATTTCTATAGGCATGTGTGGTATGTGAAGGGTATGTATGTAGACTCTTGGAATGTAAAGACATCTGCTTTTTCAGCCAAAGATATTTTAGTTAATTGGAACAGATAAGAAACCAAACAAATATAAGTTGGGAAAATTGAAAAAAAATTCAGCTAACCAACCAAAGAAACAAACAACCCCTCCCAAAAAATCAAACCCAAACTTCAAATAGCTGTATACTCAACTCCTAAAACCTAGGAAGCAACAGAGACAAAGAAAACCATACATCTGCTTGCTGACTGTTGGGCTGTTACAGGAACTACTCAGTCATAAGCCTTAGAGGTTTACACTGGACTTCACAATGGTAACGAAGGCGGGGAAAGTGCTGTGGGTCTCAAGGAAAACAAGCAAATATGACTACATACTTAGCTGGTCGTGCTCCACGACAGCAAGTTCCTGTGCCATGACATGCCAATGGCATAGGATCATATGTAACACCATACTTTTTACTCTAAAAAATACAAGTAGAAAAGCAAGTGAGCCTTTGCAGGTGAGTAAATGTAGCAATTTATTCAGGACTTCTGTCTTCAGTCTGGAAAGTATGTCTGTTTGCCACCGTGCTTCATTTTTGCATAAAACTAAATATCTTTAGCATAATTGTTCTGGATTTATCTCGTCTAAATTGCTTTTTCTTTTCTATGTTTTTCGAAACCTGTATTCTTGACTTCATATACTCAGTCAAAAATTCTGAAAATTTTTATTTTTTTGTGGGGCAGGAAAGAGAGAGAGAGGGAAGAGCTGGCATCCTTCTCATATTTTTGTCAAAAATAGATGTTAACCCCAAATAATTCCTCAAGTTATAACATCATGGAACAAATTATTTTATAAAATCTCTTTTTTTACAATTTAAAAACTGTAATGCATTTATGTTCTAGATTCACCAAAACACACAAAACAAACAAACAAACAAACAAACCACACACACACACAAAAAAAAAA